>JAGDQP010013317.1:0-29156 GCA_022664845.1 Lepisma saccharinum | reverse complement strand
ATATATTCGTAACCTAGTAGTGATGTTATACCTTCATACCAAATTTCATCTCAGTAGCTTTAGTCGTTTAGGCTCTCTATTCTACACAACAATAGGTTTGGCGGCCATTTTGGATCCAAGATTGTGACTTTTTCAACATTTTGTAATATTATCTTTTCCTACTAGTCGTGATGCATCTTCATACTAAATTTTGTATATCTAGCTCAAACGGTGTAGTAAATGGATTTTTAGCTTCCGCCATTTTGGATCCAAGATGGCGACTTTTTCAACATTTTGTATTATTTTCGTAACCTGGTAGTGATGTTGTACCTTCATACCAAATTTCATTTCAGTATCTCCAGCAGTTTAGGTTGTGTATTCTATACAACAATGGGTTTGGTGGCCATTTTGGATCCAAGATGGCGACTTTTTCAAAATGTCGATTTTTATTCTCTACGTACTCATGGTCCTTCATACCAAATTTGGTGTTTCTAGGTCCAGTAATTTGGCCTGGAAATATTGATGAGTGAGTGAGTGAGTCAGTCAGTCAGTGACCATGGAGTTATTATATGGATGGATGGATGGATGGATGGGTGACTGGAAGGATAGATAGGGGAAGGAAATATTTATTTTCTGTCAGAAAGTTGGGGAAATGCTCCCCATGCCCTCCGTAACTATCCTCATGTTGACAATCTTCCGACTACTGCAAATCCACTTGTGCTAGCCATGTTCAGAACTTCCAACACAATTGAAAGTTACATCCCTAACAAAGGAAGCTTCTAGAATGTTGGCCCTGCAATGCGTATAGAATTCCCACTTGCAAAATGCTTTTGCCCTACCATCTATTGATGATTCCACAATTTATCGTAACAAATAGCACCTGTTTCAGGCTCTAAAATTCGCTTTAGTTTAAATTAGAAACATGGCATATACATGTATGCCATTGGATCTTGGGGAACATTTTATCATGGCATACACGTATATGCCACTGGTGGTGAAGAGGTTAACTTAAGGACGCGATTTTCCTCCCTTAACTGTTTAACACGACCTTAAATTACGTAGGAATATGGCGGACAACTATGCTGATTATAGTGTATGATTTATATTTTCCTAAATACGTATCCTTGTACTTTCGGAAATAACGTTGCTTTCTTACCTAGCAATGTAAATATGATGGTCGATAATGTTTATACAAGAAATACTTAAGAAGATGCATTCTTTGGGCAATTTTACAGGCAACACATTTGTGTGCAATGTATAATGTGTAAATAACACAGTAGACTATAGTTTCCTTGGTAGAACACTTTCCAGTAATGCACGTGTATATATACAATTTACAAAACTGTTTCAGAAAGGGGTGGGCAATGCATTTGTTTCTTTTGAACTCTCGGGTTGTAGTGATTATTACTAGTTATATAACCATGACTTTCCACATTAAAACTACATTTTAGTCAATGTTACTCATAACATTGAGTATACCCGTCGGGAATAGTTGAGGGAACGCACTCCATCAGTAGAACTTTTCGTACAAAGCTCCCTTGTACACTATTTATAAGGTGATTCCATTGTGGATGTAATCAGCTATACATTTTCACCTTGTCTTGCAGAAAAGAACTCCAAACATAATGCGCTCATATGTGTACATAGAGCATTGAGATGCTTTAATATTCCGTTGAATGCTAAACCTCCTTAACTTGACAAAACGTAATTCGTGTCCATTTTAAAATAGATCACAAGACAAATTTAACAAAACGAGTCTGTATTTATCGGAATAAAGAGAACATTGCAATTAACTGTAATTCTTTCTGTAAGTTATTTCTGTCATATGGCATTGAACTACTCATTTCTAATGTAGTTATTTGAATTATTTCGGTTCCGTACAATGCAGAAGAATGTGATGTAAAATCAAAGAGTGATGTGAGTACACCAACACACATGCACCTGTGAAAAAGTGTACTTGCATTCATGCCCATCCCACTTGATTTTGTATCACCCTCTGCATTGGATGCAACCAAAATATTTACACTGGAAGTACATTTATCCGCCACATAACAGAAGAAGCCAATATAAAAAATTTCTTAATTAACTGCGTAAGTAGGTAAGCTACGAAGGGAAAGAATGGGTGAAGTTCCGGAGAGCCGATAAAACAACTGTAGCTTTAATTGCAAACAGTAAAAAAAAACAAAAAAAACTAACTTAGTAAACGATAAAAAAGAATGAACAGAAGGTAATTTGATCGGCTCTGCGGAATAAAAGCCGAAAGAATTAAAACAATCCGTATCAACATACTCGAGGAATGTGTTTATAGCTTCATCTGCTTCTATTTGCACGGTGTCGAAACTATACAAGGTGATCGTCCCAATAGTTGATCAAATAAGTAAAATTTCAAGTGTAAACAAGAACTGACAACGAAGGGATAAAATAATTAATAATTTCACTGTACCGTGGCTTCTAGTACATATGCACGTATATATTGTATTAGTTGTAGGTCAAGATTCACTTTATACATTTAAGTGATTTCGGTGAGTGACAATGCGTTTTCTAATTGCACAGCGTTTGGGGGCTACATTATTAAACCTTACGGAAAAATAAAACGTATTTTGTTTACTGCTGTATCAAATATAAATATTATTACAGTTTGTTTCCCTTATGGGTCAACCGCTGGCGACTGGTCCATTACAGGTACGGACACCCTACACTGACACTTACTTTCCGTCAATCAGGCGAGATAGATAAGAAACATTTATGCTTTCTAAGGTACAATATTTAATTTGAATTATAAGCATTCATTTGTAGGCGCTCTGAATACAGTACAACAAATACTATACACGCGGGAAATTAGGCCGAATTTGTTTACTTTATACTTAACGCACTGTGATTGTCATTTATTTGTGGCCAATCTCGCGGATCAACCAATCGCAATTCTTGAAAATAGAACAGCATGTGTGAGAAATTACACATTCAGCAATACCAATGCTTTAACGTCTCGTTTGTTAAGGGAACCTTAAATCGTAGCGTTAAATGTTGATGCAATGGAAAAGACTTAAGGGACGCTTAAATATTTATGTAAGCGTTAACTAACGCGCCCTTAACCGAAATTTAAGGAAGGTTGGTGAAACCGGCCATTAGTAATTTTAACTTGACAACAGTTTTTGAGTCAATACATATAGAGTGCAGGTCTTACAGTTCAACATACACTAATATATCCCCCCCCCCAAAAGAAACCAGTCAAATACAGTACTTAGAGTCGTATTCGACCACCATCTCATCTGAAAACCTCACCTCTAAACCCAGTTTACGTCTAAATTGCCTACAAAGACTCGCAGGTACTACGTGAGACTTAAACGCATACAGTGCACACTATGAAGTATTGTTTGCAACGTGTCTTAACCAATGCTCTCACCATGTCAATTTCAGTTTCCACTTCTTGCTATGAAAAACTTCAAATGCATGTACGACCCGCTCTTCGATTTACTTCGTGGAAACTCCCAAGCACAGTTAATGTTCTGTATGACCGCATTATTTTCCCACTAATTCTCTTGCAACTTGAAAATATACGCATTAAATACACGACACAAAGTATGCTGATCAACTATCCTCCATTGTTGGATATTAAGCACGCCGTCTTTCCAAGAATGTTCAAGTACACCACTTTTCTATCTTGTTCACATTTACCGATATTCCACCAAACCATCAAGATATGACGATTTCTGATCACTTTGGCGTCACCGCAGACCTCCTATTCCCCACAGAGCAATTCTGACCTCACTCAAAAGTGGATCAAGATTACTTTGAAAAGAGGGAGAACTTCATGAAAGCTTAGCAAGTCAAGATAAAAGGTTTGGTGACAATTAGCTTAAGGAAAAACCAATCCTGGCACGTGATGGGACTTCATTGCAGTGACGCGACAACAGAAGTGCAAAGGAGCAAAATGTAAATAACATGCAAGTTTGATAAGCTTGCTTGCGTCACTACTTGTGACAATAACCTTGAATTAAATCAGTTATAACAAACTAAGTCACTTATGTAGCTCCAGCAACTTTGTTTTATGCTTCTATATTAAGTTTATCAAGTTTGACAATCAAGGGGACAACCTTGTTGCAAGCTAACATGCTATCTGGGTCATCTGTCTATCATATGTACAGTGTCATTATTTTAAAAGCGTTTATAGTGTCTCTATCAAGCATAGATATACCTTTGGGCGAAAATAAATTTTTGTCTTGTCTTAATGACACATAGCACTGTGATCTGATGTAAAATTGTACTTCATCGCCATTGCTAAATATATAGATTCATAAAAGTTCCTGTTTTAAGAAATTATGATTATGATCAAAGATCGTAATGGCATCAGATATACTGAATATTAATAAAGAAAATGTGAATAGATTTATGCATCCTCCCCAAAACATCAGTCCTCTTGTCGTAATTACATCAAATATCCATTCCGAAACAGAAGGCATGATGCTCCAAATATGACTAGCCCTAAGCTAACAAACATTGCATGTTTTAATAACATTTATTTCCTGATTTGGTAGTTTCACTTCCCCACATGTTTTCACAAATGGCAAGAAAACTGTTCCGCGAGGAAAAGCAAATGTAATCAATGCAAATACAGTTACAACACAAACTGACGTACCGAAGAACTGAAAAGAGAATGGTCATCCATCTTCCTGTATATCTCTTCCTCTCTGTCATTCTCTTCTCCTCGCAAAGCGGGACATTTAATATCGTAAATTTGCTTTTAAATGTCCTCTTCTGTGATGGAAATCAGTGACACGAGTTTCCAATACTTCCGTATAAAAAATTAAAATGTTCCAAAGCGCATTCGGTTTGCTGAAATGAATTTGATATTGTACGGGAAACCTCGTAGTTGCATATTCTCGTTTGATCACTTTTTTTGTCTATTTCCGTTGTGTGGAAGCAGATAAAAGTGACATATCGTCTGTTTGATATATTGACTAATAGCCACAAAAGTTTATACAGGATATTTCACAAACGATTATCATAAATTGACCGGTAAATTTTTCACATCAAAATGTTCTTTTAAAAATATATTTCCAAACTAACTTGAGAGTCCAATGTATTTTCTTAGCGCTTCTTTCGTATCTGTGTTAATCCTTTATGTACGTCACAAGAGCAGTTTTCATTTAAATTCCCTGTAATTTTATTAATTAATTATCATATTTTCTATGTTCAAGAGGTTTCAAACGTGCCGTTTCTATTCGAAAGTAATCTAACCTAACCTCATCTGGCCTAAACAGAGCTGATACCTTATCACTTTTGGTAACCCGGTGGACCGATTACTCGGTCCAAAACTTGGCTCGACTGGTTCAGTTACCTGTTTCAGCTCTGGACCTAAATTAATTTAACCTTCCACAGGTAACAATAGAACTTCTTACTGCAAATCATTTACGAACGATATTAGATTATATTTAGCAGAATGCCTATTAATGGCGCAATTGTCTTAAGTATAATATCTGTAACTCCCTGTGAATTCAATGAAAGCTTACAGAAAATCAAGCACTACAAAACATTCTACAGTTATTATTTTTTAATTACTGCAGCAACTACTTTCTTTCACAACAGAAAATATACTAACTTAATACAAACGTACGTAAAATTAAAACATATGATAGTATTGAATTTGTGAACTTAGAGTAAGTCAAATTAAATATTGTATCCACCTTTCGTAGCCTATTGGTAGAAGATTACTCACGGTTCATCTTTCACATTAATAAGGTTCTGTGAACTGTAATTTATCGTCCAGGAGTGCTTGATTGCATTTCAAATTTAGTTAGTATCTAAAGCCAGACATAGGAGGGAACACTTAACCTCGTTTCTGCATCTCCAGTTTAACCCAAAAGCTGACCAAACTTTAAGAGCTAACTCAGTTTTATACGCATGGCCTAGTTTTTATTTTTATGTTAATACTTTCAAATAACTTCAATATTATTTAGCGGATGCATTGTTATATTCTCTCAAGAATTAAAACATGCTTCTAGGACCTAAGGAATATGTTTACCAAATTTCGTTCGAATCCGTCAAGGGGTGTGGAAGCGTATAACTTTCGAAAAAGCACCCAGACAGAAACTAATTCGTCTTAGTGGGCAACACTAATAGTTTCACTACAACTACTACTAGTAATTCTGCTACTAATACAACAACTGCTACAGTTACTGTTACTACTACTGCAACTACTATTACAAATACTTCTGAAGCGTCAGACCAACTTCTACAAGGTCACGGTTCAAATCCCATCTGAGTCGTGAATGTTTGTGACTTTTAGTTAGCATTGCATTCATTTAATTGTGATAGACCGAGGTTAAAGTTACTCTAATGGCCCATACAAAATAAAGTTTACCAAAGTTTTTTTCACAACAGCTAATACTATTATTACAATTATAACTACTACTATTAAACAAAGCAAAAAAAAGCCTCCTACTCCTACTAACACTACTGTTGTAACAACAACTACTACTACTAATAATAATAATATTGATATTAATACTCGTACAACTACTATTACTTCTACTACTTGTATTATGCTTTTAATCATTAAATCTAATATTTCAGGTTTAGCAACAATCCAAATTTCAATTTAATAATTCTGAACTATTTAGGGCTATTTGATTGGCATTATTGCTTGAAATTAATTGGTAACAATTTATTTATTTAATTGTTATTAACAGTGAATTGAATATTAATTGAAGTGTTTTGGGGTACATAAGGAGATATTTGCAATTTTTTTTAGACTTTTCACAGAAATTTTGACGTGGCCACGAACCTTCATGCCAAATTTCAGCATTCTAGGCCAACGGGAAGTGTCTTAAAATCTCCCGGATGGACAGACAGAAATTAAGGATTTTATATTTATGTAGATAGTTTGTTAATTCACGCTCTCCATATTTTATAGGATGTATCGTGTTAAATTTAGGGACTTGAAATTTAAACCCAATAGGAGTTTGAAATCAGGTATTACTTTACACTGTAAAATGTGATTCTCCCCACACCAAACCAAAGCTTTTTCCCGCCAAAGTATCAGTGTGTATTATAGGTCAGTTATTATTAACCAAGCATGCTCTTCGTTGCCAATATGAAGCTTATATTTTACTGAAGCTCTTATGCAACGTGGGAAGCACTTCAAACCTTCCACACGGAGAAAGGTTGCAAACGACCACGAGAACACGCAATACACACCACGGCCTTGAAAACTTCAGCGGAATGGGGTGGCTCAACGGTAGAGGAGCCCACAGCCTTGGTACTTGGAGTCATCGGTTCGATCCCTGTTCGTGCCATGTGGGCTTTGTGCTGGACAAACACCGTGTGCGTGGGTTTTCTGGGGATTTTCCCGTTTCCTCCCACTTTCTTCATTCCACCAATCATCCCATCATCATCCATCCTACCTGAGTCAAAGTTGTCTAAATTAAAATTTAAAAAATTCGATATTAGACTACTAGGATAAATTTGGTTACTTTTGCTCTGTTTGCAGGTATATATTTTTGCTAACATAAATAATAATTATTTTATATCCAAGGGTGTTGAAGGGTAGCTTGCACGGGCCATATTTTAAATGCTTATGTCTATAGTCGTCCACCTTGCAGTAACATTGTGATTTATTTTAATTTCAATCTTTTATTTTCCGATCTGCCCTCGTACGTACAATATTAAGCAATATACCTCAACGCGAATACCACTATGATGAAAGAAGCTTATTTTCGTATGCAATCAATATTACATTGCCAACACGGCTATAAATGTACTTTTATATTTTCATACAACGGTCCAGCGAGATACACTCTCATCTACAGAAAAATAGTATCCTTTATTTCTAACGCGTTTTACTATTTCTTGTTGCTTTGTCTATGTTAGTGATCCTATTTTAAAAAGGGGATTCCTCTTAAAAAATCAGGATTATGTTCACAATATAATGACCGATATTGAGCGATGTCAATACCCGATATTGAGCAACGTCGATGATTTATGTCAAAAGATGTCGATCGATATCGTTGGCCGATATTGGTCAAGATGTTTGCCATCGAATATGGGGATCATGTCGTGGAACGATATAGATCGATGTCGTAAAATCCAATATGCGCATATCGGGCGACGTGGATGTGCTACTTGGGACTAAATTCATAGTGTTCTCAGCAGGAAGAAGAATGTTAGTAAACTGCAGTGTCACCTACTGTTAGCTACCATAACTTTTTGGAACAACAATAAGAAAATTGATACCGTAAGATCACAGACAACAATATTTTTGTTCAATATAAAATTATTTTACTAACAAGGAGGGATCACGGGCTGGGAATTTTCGTGTAGTAGTAGTTTAATTCTCAGGTAGTAATAATATACGAAAATAACTATGGCGCATTATTCAGACAGTTACAAAATAAAATGGGTCCAAGTTTACTTGACATTTTATATAGGCCTACATCTCTTATCATGCCCGGATTAAGGGATCAAGGCACCTTGCGCACAGTAAATATTTGCGCTCCCGATTATAAGAGAAATACTAAGGATCTTTTCAATGACTTCTGAAACACATTCATAGTTCTAATAGTAACTTTAATGAAAATTATTCTCCTCCTATCTAGGGATCCGTCCCTGTAAACTTGACTATTTATATGGGTTTGAACTCGCCTCTCCGTGACCTTTTCAACGACACCTCAATCATTTCTTAGCTCTAGTTATTTTTAAGCTATCGATAGTCAGACGGACGGACAGAGCGGTTATGTAAGGCTTCACAGCACTTGTTGATGAATCCTAAAAACGGGATAAACAGCGATAACACATTTACAAAAACTGAGAACAGAAAATGTTGCCCATATATTTTAGACTGGAACGATAAACGATCGAGCTTCCAGGCTTCATGAAATAATTTTTTAATGATATCGCTCAGTCCAGTATCGCTTTTGACAGTGGGGCTTTTCTGGCACACACTTGTCGCTCGCTCTGTCCTGACCGGCGCTGTTTTATCACGCTCTGTTCTGGAAACACTGTTCTGTCATTTAATCAGCGTGACTACCATCTCAACTAATGTTAATCTACCATAATACCTAGTAGTAGTTAGTAATAATTGCGCCTCAAAATTTGGCGCGCCCTGGGCCCGGGCCCGTTCATAACTCCATGCCTGCATCTTATGCCTTAAAAGGATTTTCGCTATCCTCAGTCCCGATGGCCAAAGCAGAAAAGTAGAGAAGGAAAATAAGACATGTTATGAAATTGAAGACTGATATTTGCGATTGTTCTCTTCAAAATCTGATTTAATTTATAACTGTGAAAAGATTGTATTTCAGATTATATAAATTACAAATTCTGTCATTTTATAATTTGCAAGAAATTATTATTTAAAAGAATAAATGAGAAATAAATAAATATAGTCCAGAAATATAGTTATCTTGAAATATCTCGTTGTTCCGGGTTCGATTACCGGCTCTGTTAAAGGGATCTTTTCCAAAGCAAGAGGATCTGGAACGGTGTCTACCCAGCATCGTGTGTGCAATTGGAGAGCTGCTTTGAATAAAAGACAGTGGCAATCACAGTTGAGAGCTTTGTCTCTCCGCTCCCAACACGTCTCGTCACCGTGGCAGTTATATACCAATCTCCTCCCTCCGGGAGAGGCCTAATCCAGTAGTGGATTGAATATGGCTGTGAATTATGATTATTATTAGTTTAAAATACTAAAGATTTAAGTAAAATTAACATTTATATTCTTTCAGTAAACTAAAGATCCATGGGTCATTTTCAAAACTTTTGGCGGTTTACTGCCCGGGCACTAAAAGTTACAATGTATAGGTAACTTTTGATTAAATAACTTGAACTTTCATTTAAAACTTTTCACAAGATTATAATGAATACAGGGAACCAGAAGAAAATTAAAGTTTATTCTTTTACATTATTAGTTAAGTTTGAGAGTTTCCAAAATTTGCATGTCTCAGGTTAAAAATATTCTGTTTGAAAATGCTCTTTATGGTGTAAAATATGAAATAAAAAAATAAATGTCAATTTATTACGTTATTACCATCTATTGAGGTTTAGAAACAACGAGGTGAAAAGTTATACGTTTTCGAAATGTGTTCATAATTGGCGATATATTTCGAGGTTACCATTACGATGGGAAATGTTTTTTGTGACAGTTTGGCTTTCGTTCCTTCAACTGTTTCAACAGAAAACGATTTGTCATCATTCGTCTCACACATTCTTCAGGTCAATTTCACGTGTCATTTTGTCGTACAGGATTAGAGTTATGCCAAAACTAACTTCGTCATGAGATTTCTTGAAACATTCGAGCACAGACTGATATATCACTTGACCCACTTACTATTTAAAAAAAATGGAATCAGAGTCAAGATGGCCGCTTTCAACATGGCGCTCATTGTTATTATATCCTCCAGCATATATCGCCTCCTGTCTAGTATCTATTAATAGCCATTTGCTTTCAATATAGTTAACAGTTTGTAAAAGAAAATGCGGTTTTCTTTCTGTGTTATCGATTTACTTCTTCTCTGCGTTCTATCTTTTTCGGGTTCCCTTGTCATATTCGTTGACCATAACAGCTATAATTCTGTCTGTGATGGTTTACCTAGGCACTGTACTTACATAGGAAATTTCATCACAATCGGACTCTGTAACTTGGTGCATGTTCTTCGTAAACACACTGCCATTGACTTTACATGTAAAAATTGAAAGTGGCTTATCTTTGCCCCAGGTGTCCATCCTCGACCCAAATTTTCAAGATCTCTTTCTCGGATATTGGGCTATACATGTCTGTGCGAAGTTTGGTTAAAAACCCAGAGTCAGTGGTCTGGTCAGTTGCTAGTAAGTGATCACTCTTGTTAATTGTGTCACTATATAAAAGTAGGTCTAGCCAAATTAAATGAATATAAAATTATCAGAATTTAGTCACGAACACATGCAACAGATAGGCTCAAATTCAATTTTTCGTGGAAACATAAGCCTAATTTATATTCGAACAATTATACGGTTAAATATTTTTTTATAACAATTTAAAATAATGTAGGCTACCAATTCAATGCATATTTGATAACCTACCCTGATTGCATTTCCATTCCACACTAGTAAAATAGAAAAAGCAAGATACTGTTCTACGTGGGAGTCTGCCAAGCGGAAGTAAATGAAAAAGATAGAGAAGTAAGACACTGAACTGAATTTAGTTTATTAATGGCCTTTACGCATCTATGGTTCAGGCCAGGATAAGGTAGGGGGAAAATGCGGGAAGCTTTTGAACAGGACCTTAGTTGAAAGTATCACCCCTCATTTTTCTAGTGGAACTGAGGAGAAGCCCTAGAAAAATCAGCATGGTCGGTTGCTGGTATCGAACCCACAACCTCCGTAATGCGAAGCCAACGTTCTACCACAAGATACATACATCCGCGCGATAAGAAATTAGTAATAAATCAGTGTGGTGGAAACAACACACCATTTAATCTAAACGAAAATATTTCTCATGTTCCTTTTGGACCAGATTCTGGACGTACTTCCTTTTCCAAATATATCAGAAGATATCACTGTATTCTTTTAGTCTTTTTTTTTTTAAATAAATCGGTATTTCAGAACAGAAAATGTCAATAAATAGTGCATTTGTATTTTCTGTAAAGTCTAACATATTTTACCTATTTTAAATATATTTTACATATATTTTGAGGAGAAAATATTTTTATGAAGGCTAGTTTTATATTAAAGCTCAAGAGTGTTACCTTATTTCATGAGTATTATCTTGACTCATGAGTGTTATCTTGACTCATGATCAGGGATATCTTTAAAAAATTCAGTTTCGGGGGGTGTAAATTCAAAATTGAGAGGGTGTAAGTGGAGTTTTGCTCAGTATCTATCGATTTTTGATCGAAATTATTTTTAAAGTTTTCCGGGCAGTGTTCTCGAGAATTTGGGGGGGGGGGGGGGGGACATCCTCGCAGGAGGGTCTGGCGGAATCAGTGCTAATGACTAGGTCTCGGACAGTTAAGCCTTTTGCATATTGCACATGCAAATATATATTTCAACGATTATTATTATTATTATTTTAAAAAAAGGCGTGTTACATAATATGTCTTACATAAACACCTTTTATATTTCAGAGCCAAACTCACTACAAACAAGCATCAAAGTAATGGATGGTGTGAGAAATATGAACTGAATATACTTGACGATTCTGAATACCTAGAGACAGGTGAGTAAGTCTGAATACCCCGTCGAAATACCGATTTTCACGTAAAATTAGTATAAATTTAGGCGTTATATTGTGTGCATTTCTTATAGCTACATATCAAGTCTCGATGCCTGAAAGAAACTGGTGGATCCACTCCGAAACGAAATTCTAGATACGAAAATTCTGTGTCTAGAGAATCTAAATACGAGATATGGACAGTGTTTCCAGATGAATATGAGATTGATGTGTCAGATATTGTTGCTTTCAAATCAGAGATTCCGCCAGAGCCCCCTGTCAAATCTTCGAGAGCACGCCTCTCACTCCCACAAACCGTGCAAAATTCGACTTACACCTTCCCAATTTTGCTTTAACACCCTCCCCAAACTGAAAATTCTGGCGGAATACTTGCCTTAAATACTATCCAATTATATCTAGTGCTGTAGAATGAGTCTTTTCTTCGGAATGCATAAAGAATCTTACCAAAAAGAAATGTTTCAAGTTTGAAAATCTAAGACAATCTTGATCTGTCTAAGTTTTTCTTCAGAAAATGGAAATATTTGAAATAATTGTTGTTCTAAACAAGTGTGTTTGAGAGTGGAAGGTAAATGAAGGATGATCATATGTAAACATGAAGACTTTTTGCAGTAACTGGAATGAAACATTTATAAGAAGCTAAGGTGTTTCCGAAAGTTCATATTTCTTTGCATATTTCGCTCCTTTTTATTGTATATTTTAAGTACTTTGATGTCCGTGCTCTACACATGACTGTTATAATAGTAAATATACAGTTTACAATTTGTAAGAATACTAAGAAAAATTTAAAATAAGCTTGGTTAGGTTTAAATAGCGCATTTGTTGATAATGTCTATATTTAAAACATATAGACAAAGATGTGCCACAATAAAAAGAAAAATACACTTAGATTTGCAAAAAAAAAGAAACACTCATGAGACGTTTTGAAATTAAACATATAACTATTAAAATAAATAAAATTTAATTATATTGTTTTTCTCTTTAGTGACTACAGTTCATTTCAGTGTATTTAAATTTTGTATACTTGTTATTATTTATAACAAGTTTTTGGCCTTCCTAGTAAAGTAATATACTTATTTCTCGCATATTTGAAAAAAAAATCTCACAAACCATCCCAACTGTCAAGTACTACAATGTCTATACAACATCCTACCAGATACTTTTATTTTTTTAAAAAAATAGTTGATTCTTTTAACTTTCAAAAACGACTCTCATAGTAAAATAAATAATTTTTAAAATCAATAATTTTGAACCTTTAGTCAGAACTAATTAGAGGTAATACCAACAATAAAATTATGATGATGACGAGTGTTCTGCCCGAATGCAGATCTTGACTAGCAGATCCGTGGGAAGGGTAAACCGATAGTGGTTTGCCATTGCCTTCCATTGGATGAAGATGATGTCCTAACCACGGGACCTACAGTTTAACGTGGGCTCCGAACCACTTATATCTCCAGCGGGAACCGAACCCTAGGGCCTTTGATTACAAGACAGCGAGCGTTACCACTCATCCACAAGAAACATCGGTAATAAAATACAAAAATATTTTTTGAAATGTCTAACCATTTTTATTTCAGTACAATAAATCTTTAGATTTCAAAATTATTTTCAAATAATATTTAATAGATTCTTCGAAAATGGGCCTTTCAAGATTTTTCATAACTTAAAAATGACTTTAAAAATATTTTTAAAGTACCTACTGATATATCCATACAGAATATTGAATATTTGTTCTAAAATAGTTTTATATAGCCAAATTTTACAAATATCTTCTATTTTCTTTTCTGCTACTGGGAGTGCTAAATGTTTTCTTGTTTCCGTCTGCCTATTATTTCTCTCTCTCATAAAAAAAAAATAATCAGACACTTACCTGTATCAGTGATGCTGGTAAGTTGAAATTTCTTATTTGTTGGAGTGATAAGAACACCAAAACTCAATTGTAATCCATGATTGAGCACATGCACTAATATTGAACACGTCACCACCACCCATCCCCACCCTCCTTCAACATAATAATGCTGCCATAATCGACCAATTTTCCGTGGCGATTCTTTGCTCTCTAATTTAGGCTTGCCTGCATCTTCGGAGTTCGATGCCTGGGGATCACCAACAACAACACTGCTACGATTCACACTATCTTCCTGCAACAATTGATCCAATTGAAGAATAATCGGCGGCAAACTATTGTCGGACACTAACGGCCACGACTGGGCACGCGTGATACGGCAGCCGGCCGTGTTATTACACGACTCGGCCACCGAACAATCGGTGTTCATAACGCTCGTATCACTTGAACCATAGCGCCGTTTCGTTCGTTCTGGCTAAACAGCACAGCACTGCCTGGAAATCTCGTTCCGCGCTTCGTTCAAGGGGTTCTCCAAAACATAGACCAGAAGTTCCCTCTTCTCTCTCTCACTTCACGCATGCGCAACTTAGCTGTAACCACGTGCTTTTCGCATCAAACAAAAACAACTTTTTTTTTCTTCATTTATTTCTATAGAAGTTTTTTTTCTCTAACCTAATCGTAGACTACCTGAGAGAATAAATTTCGTTTGCGTTTTGTTTACATCAGGAACGGATATTTTATTATTCTCGAGGTCTATCAGAACGTAAGTTGAAGACGCAACGTCGTACACAAAGCCAGCAGGAACAAGGAATGAGGAATAACAAATAAGTTCTTCATCTTAATAGAGACCCAAAGAGATAGAAGTAGACGGTAGATAGAAGTACTTGTTCTCATTTGTAAAACTGGAAATAGCTCGACATTATTGATTAGGGTTTGACGGCAATATTAGGAAGAAGTTATCATTAAGCTTATTTTATTTGTACCTGCAGTCTGTGTTAATCAGCATGCATTTAATTAACTAATCCAGAAATCATTATTTCAACTCTTCTTTAAGTAATATCTTGTTCGGATTAGCACTGGTGAGACACGCAAGGTTTCGAGTCTCACGGCCGACTAGCGTTTCTGTCAGTTTCACCAGACGAATGCCGTTACGGTATCTACATAAATGCTATGATCGTTATTACATACGTTCTGAAAAGTTTTCGACAAGAGACGTCATTCTTCAGACATGTGATATATTTCATTTCGCGACCCATCAGTCTGACAGACGTTTCTCCTTGTTTTCACCAAGTGAATGCCCGGATGATACCTTAAGCATTGCCTTATTCACTCACTACTTTCCACATACTCACTCCTAACCTATCCCGCTAGTCTGATGTGAGTGAAAGAGGCTAAAAGGCCGTAAATAAATTAAAATCAATACAAACTTCTGAACTCATTTTTTTGTTAACCGGGAAGGGTGTAAGCCATAGTGTTGTTACCGCCCATGAAATTAATTTTATCTTATACGAGCCAGTAGTACTTCATTCCATTCCTTCAAATTTATCAACAAAATACTCATTAAGGGTAGTAAAAGAAAACAACATTCACACGGATGAGAAATACTACAACATACCGTACATTTGTATTTTTACTTATTACAATAAAAAATGAACAAGTTGTGTAACAACTAATATAAGATAGCAGATAGAGAATACTCCATACAAAACGACAAAAGTATGCTACAAAACTTTAGATGAAAACTGTGTGACCTGTCCTTGCTCCATCTGTTGCCTCTTATTAATAACTTAAGTATCAAGAAAAACAAAGAGTTTCTTTCCAAACTTGTTTCTGTTTAGAGTTAGCTAATGATAATTTATTTAGGGCCACGGAGAGCTAGTCCGGGCTCCTGGGCAATGAAAAATCCGGCCTTCTAAAAAATTCATGCAAAAATGCTTAATCTATTTTCGCAGTTATTATTATTATTATTATTATTATTATAGACTCCATTCAAATGAAGACATACACACTAAATCAAAAAAGAGCGGAATTTTAAATCGAAAAAACTGGTTTCGAACGCTTTGGATAGAAAATGTGCTCTTTCTAGATTGAATTCCAATGCATTTGGATGTAATTTATTCTTCAAGCTTGAAAGAACAATTTCTCATATTTTTAGAGTGGTTTATTTCTCATCTTTTTAGAGTAATTTACAATGCATCATGGCTACTTATCAAGTTTGTTCTCCTTCATTTGTAACTGCGATGGTTATCGAAAGACGAAGATCTACTGTGAAATTTAAAGTGTTGCGTTTATTTTAAAATGACAACAGAAAACCTGAGAACTTTTCTTAATGAAAAAAATATACCAGAAGACGTCAAGAGTAAGATATTTACAAGGAATCTTTGAATGTTGTTAGTACCTGACGAGAGGAAAAAAAAACATTTCGAAGAAGAACTCTCGCAGTTGCATGGCTAGCTGAGGGGTTAAGGCGTTGGATAACTACCTGGAAGATGCCGTGTTCGAATCTCCCCGAGCTTAAGTTTTTTTTAAAATATTCTTTTTCATTCATAAATGCACTACTTTTCTTCTTTTTTTTATGAATAAATGCTCTCTTCTCCATCTTTTTCTATTTTCAACATTTTATTTTGTCGTTTTCGTGTTCAAAAGACGAAAACTGTATTTGACTTGATGAAAATGCACCTAAAAAATATTATGTCTACGTTCCCATTGAAATTGACTACCATAGTTCCCATCTTTTTCAAGCGGAAATTTTTCATTTTTTTTCTCCGATGAAAATTCACTTTAAAAGAGCGTTCCCTCTTTCCGCTCAAATTGAGCGGAATCTCGCTCTTTTGATTTAATATATACTACCCAGAAGATTTTTTTTTTTGTTTCCAGCAGAATTTGAACGCTTTGTGGGAGATATGAATCAACGCAGCTTTCTGCAAGATGTTAACAAGTCTCGCTGGAAATCCAACTTCATGAAAAGTCTTCGAGAAAGAAACCGTGACAATATTTTTCCACTGAAGAAGATAATCAATAAATAAAGATTGGCATTACTTGTATTGTTTGAAATTTCCAAATGCTTTTGCTCTGTATGACAAGGTTCAGATACTTCGTAGTTTTTTTTTTTTTTTTTTTTTTTGCATTTCTGTTCTCTTCTAATGAGGCTCAGAATTAAGTATGCCGAGTTTTATTATTATTTTCTTAGATCGCCGTTTGTTGTCTATCAACAGCAAGTTCGGGCGATCGTAATCAAGTTTTCTCAGCTTCGCAGTGATTCTGTCAGAATTTTCAGTTTGGGGGTACAAAACTAAAGTTAGGGAGGATGTAAGTAGAATTTTGCAGGTTTGATTAAAATAGATTTTTAACATTAAAGATTTCAATGTTGGGATGTGTGCTCGGCAGTAGTGTAACTATAATTTTTAGGACCCATATTCTCGGTTTTTAGAGCATAAGGGTGAAATCGCCATATTTCGGTTGGTTTCATAATTTCGGATAGCTCGGTTTCTGGGCTGCAGAGTGCTGTCCTCAAGTGGAAATCATCTCTACGATACGATCCTATAACCCTTGTTCGCCATTTCTGAGTTTGTTGTCGTTTGGTGCATTCTTGCTTGTATAGGCTTGTTTGTTTGGTTTTGATTGTTTTTAAAGTTTTCTTTTGTGGGGCTTCTACAATTGTCGATGTCAGAAGGAAGCAGTAAACCAACTGGGTATTTATGTGATGGGTGATGATAGAATATAGTCAACTAGTTGTATGATTTAAAAAAATTAAAGGGGACAAAAAGGGACTATCACTGAATGGTTTGAATAAACTGTTCGTAGTATACGCGGATGATGTAGATTTAATAGGGGACAATAAAGATGCACTACAAAGCAACACCGGTGTCTTAATAGAATCGTGCGATGAGATAGGTCGACAGGTAAACATAGATAACACAAAATACATTATAATAAGCCGAAACACAGTGAATGAAGGAAATAAAAACATAAGAATTATTGATGAGGTCATAGAGAAAGTAAACAAATTTAAATACTTGGGAGTATACGTAACAAGCAAAAATGAGGTCACGGAATAAATAAAAATTCGCTTAGTATCGGGCAACGCATGTTTCTATTCAGTCCAAAAACTTCTAAGCTCGCGATTAATATAAAGGAAATTGAAATTAAAATAGACAGAACGGTTATTCTGTCGGTAATACTTTACGGTTGCGAAAGTTGGAGTACGACTCTAGTAGATGAACATAAATTACGTGTATTTGAAAATAAGTTTTTGAGAAAGATATATGGGGCGAAACGGGACGAGATGACTGGAGAGTGGAGGAGACTGCATAATGAAGAACTGCACGGAGTGTACGATTCACCAGATGTTGTAAAAATAATGAAATCGCGACGACCAAAGTGGGCAGGCCATGTACCTCGGATGGGGGAAAAACGAAGATTATATTATACAGCTAGAAGACAGCTAGCTAGAAGAGAACTAGAAAACCTAAGTGCTGATCAAAATTAATGTGGTGTAGAGGGTTTTCTGGACTTTTCAGATGTTGTAACTCAAAGGGAATATCAAATAAAGGTTTCAAACTAAACGGGATGTGCGGAATCAAACAGTAAAATTTTCGAAAACAGGGGTGTCCCGGGAATACTGTCACGGGGGGAAAATCTGAAAATTTGAAATAGAAACAATGGTCGATTTTGCTTTCTTTGAAACAAACACGAAATTTTGAACAATTTTCAAATAAAACATTATTTAATATCCTGTAACGTTTTGCAATTACAAGAGTTAATTAGTAGGTCAACAGTTTACTTACCAAGTAGCTCTTGTAACTGAAGACTGTTTAAAATGTTCCCCCTGAAAGTGGTTCAAAATTTTATGTTTGTTTCAATGAAAGCAAAATGAACCATTGTTTCTATTTAAAATTTTGAAGTCCCCCCCCCCCCCGTAGAAGTATTCCCGAGACGTCACTGTTTCCAGAAGCTTCACCATGTGATTCCGCACATGCACATTGGTGTGAACTTTTTTTGGTTTCAAAGATTTCTGTGCACTATAGGAGATGAGCTATGGCCCTGTTACGGATTTCCAGAACCACCCTCTATCTATATAAAAAAAAATCCGGAATTTTCGAGATAGGGCAATCTCGAGATCTGAAAAGTCCGAGATTGCCGGGATTTTTATTATTGTCAACCTGTACGTTGTTACTCTAGCATTGGCCTGATGGGGAAATCGAAATTAAAAGATACGTTTCGTGAAAGAAATTGTGCGAGGAAATTCTGGTTACTTTATGGAAGCTATTCAGCTACATCATTTCTGTGCTATCCACTCCATGGAATATTTAATTTGAAGATATTTACAAATAAAAGAAGGTAGATTTTTTTGGTAGTTTTGACACGTTGACAGCTTCACGCGAAAAACTTTACCATCTTCATTTGACAGATAAACTCAGGAAAGGCAGATTTTTGCAAGTATGTTTCCAAGTTGTACAGTGGAGATCATTTAACATCCTGTATCACGACCATTTTTACGTACTTTTCTTTAATTCACAATGGTTCATCTAGTCCTCAAATCTTGCAACGTTAATTTAACTCATTTCCCGACATCATACAATGATAAAATTTATCACAGCGACGTAAGTCGGGTCATAATATAAAATTCCATTGTTACTTTCACATATTTCTATATATTTATATATTATAAAAACATATTCTACTATTTTATTATCCTAAAATAAATACTAGTCCGCAATGATGATGTGTTTGACTGGTTGCAGAACACGTTAGGATTTGGTGACCAGGTTAGCTTGAGAAAAGGTATCCGAACACCGTTATAATTCAAAAAAATATAATTAAAAAACAACTTTTTAAAAACATACTCTTCTTAAACAATTCGTACTAAAAAGTAAAAAATAATTTTGTTTATGCATGAATATAAAGAAAAGCATGAGGTGCACCAATTGAAAAAAAATATCAAGATACTATTATTTTTACGTACGTAGTATAATACAACGAACAAACCCTAGTAAGCTATGTGGTGAGGTAAGGAAATATACAAGGCTCCGGAGAAAGCTCGTGTTCGATCAGATGTACCATTCTTCGGAAAATTTTCCACACGTACATAAGATGAGTAAAGAATAATAGTTTCAATAGATGTCGGTTTAGCAGGCGTCGAGATTTTATCCAGTTCTTACTTCTACAGGCAGAGCAAACGAAATGGGCTGTAGATACAGAAGCATGGTAAAATATTCTTAACCCGTAGACAAATTTACCCGTATGTATGGATAATTGCGTTTGTATATTATATATGCAAATGTACGTACGCATAGAAGCATTATGTATGCAGCATAGTATTAAATTATGTATTCAAGTAATTAGGGGAAAACGTGGATTTTACTGGGGGTTTGCTTGGTGCGTTGCCTGGGTCCGGGTGCTCAATCCGATTCATTTTCATCACAAATTAAATAAATATCTAAAACTCTAATAATTAGGAATAATTATTACTTAGGACGAAAGTAGCTATTTGGAGCTAGAAGTCCAGTCAGGGGGTCCTGCGGACTCATGACATTATTACTACAGCGGCGACGATGTATGCATATATACATACAGTATGTCTGTGCATCTATGCATTCATGTAAACACACTTAAACCCAAAGTACACTTAAAGTGCACAATATGTCGCGAAAAATGTTCACAATATGTTCCAGTATTACCGCGTTTTAGTGCATATATATATATATATATATATATATATATATAAAAACTTTTCCTGAAATTAATATGAACTACACCACATTTCTGGTGCACGACATATGAACATTTAGTGTGCTGGTACCCAATTCAAGCATAAAACGTTCACTTAAAATGGCAAATGTACTAAAAGTGATCTGAAAACGTGCTCTGGATAATGTAAACTTCAGTAAAACTGAACAAAACCTTGTACTTATGGTAAGAAGCCTATCAAAAGACACAATGAGCACACAAAAAGTTCACGATTTTTCAGCAGATTCATATAAAGTTCATTTCTGGTCAAGATTTTGTTTGCTTTCTCTGCCAGGAGATTCCAGTGCATACAGTATATGAACATACGTATGAATCAGGGCCTAAAATTGAGTGGAGTACTCCACACTTTGTGGAACTGTAGGAAAGGAGTGTGGAACTATAATTCTTAAAGTGTGGAGTGGTATTAATGTGAGTACCTTACTTTTCTCGGATTATGCATTTAAACGCGTTTAGTGTGTCAAACTAAGTCTTACTGATTCAATACATTCATTATGCAATGGATTACTCAATTCCATATAACTGCCAGTATATTAAGCGAGTTAATACATATAGGTGTCTCCTAGATGACAGGGAAAACCATTGCCAATTTTGAGGTGAAGGAACTTTTTAACTATATTTAGTTTTCAAACGTTTTCGGTTGTATTCATATAGTTTTAAAATATGCAACTAACTGCACGTTTATCTGTTGTTTCAATAGGACATTACACTTTTCCGATATAATGAAATGTGTTGTTTCGTAGATAAAAATTACACGATCCTTTGAATCCGTTATAGAAATATGTACTACGAGAGATAACATACATCAATAACCGCCAAAAATTTAGCCGAAACACCGTAGACTTTCAACAACCAATCATAACCCAGGAAATATTATCCGTTCGTAAGTTTCATGGGGAAAAAATCCGGTTTGTTTCCTGTATTTTATGGTTTAATACAATACAATTAAATATGTATCCTAATGTGCCTTTAATTTTGTTTGCTCTGAATGCCAAAATTTCCCGACATAATAATAATAATAATAATAATTTTTTGGTCGCAGGTAAACATGATGTACTGGACAGAACACTGATTATAATTATGTCAAAACAAATGCTGACTAAACTAGTTTTTCTATACTATATAAAAATTTTTTACCTGTGTGGAACTGTGATTTCGTTGAATTTTAGGCCCTGGTATGAATACATGAATATATACATATACATAGTGCGGTAATGCATTGCACCGACAAATCTTCGATGGGTACTGATAACACATTAAAAAATAAGAGAAAATAGGTTCAGTTACTGGGGTATGGTATTTCACTCAGTAGAGTTGATACACCATTCTATTGTTAGACTTCAAACCTGCTCCGTCCTAATAGTCCGTGTACTTATGGTAAGAGATAGACCCCCGTGTGCAGTTTGAGGAAACAGTATTGCGGATGGTCTCATTATGTAGATTGGGGAACAAGTGTTAGGAAAAGTGATGGTGGCCAACCGGGTAGTACGCGTGGGGCCAGGGGTGGGGAAGTCCAATATGGCCGCTGGAACTGACTATTTGAAGCATGCAAATTACCATATCTTAGGAACTATTGCACGTAAAGCCCTCAATTTGGGTCAAATTGTAGAGTTTCGTTAGCGAAGTAGTTACCAAATGATGGTAGTTACCTGGATAGTCTATCTGAGGCCATGCGGAGGGAAACTCCAATAAGGCTGCCAAAACAAGTCATTTCTAGCATAGAAGCACCCATCTTCAGAAGTATTGAACCTATACTTCTGGTGTCAAATCGTACGGTTTCATTAGCAAAATGGTTACCAAATGATGATGGCCACTTGAGTAGTCATATCTGAGGTCACTAAAGAGTACTGAGACCAATATGGCTGTCAAGACAAGTCATTTCTAGTACAGAAGCAACCACAGCTTCGAAAATGTTGCAACTAAAGCTATGATTTTTCTTTCAAATTGTAGGGTTTCATTAGCAAAATGGTTAGAAAATAATGGTGGCCATTTGGGTAGAGCTGTCTGGGGTCATTCTAATTAAAATTCTAGAAATTTCTCCCAAATAAAATTTTGCTCTATCCACCATCTTGAAAAATGACGGGTAACATTCGATTTGACTTTAACCAGTGTAAGCAAAACTGTTCTTAAAAAGAATCGATTTTAGAATGAACGTAACAACTAAATTTTAGCCGCAAGTTTCCAAGATGGAGGTATAGTCATAATATATTTTATTTATGCGTTTTGCAGATTGAAGGAAGTGCTCTTACGAAAAAAAAATACGTAGAACCATTTTTGTAGATAATTTTGCTCTACACAATTTTCATTAGGAACAGCTTCAACTCAAGTGCTGCCGTTTACGAAAAATTAAGAAGAATTAAAACGATTTTTTGCCGACATTTTCTAAGATAGATGCTATACCACAAGTATATTTAGGGGGAAATTACTAAAATTTTAATTAGAAGGGTGAA
Organism: Lepisma saccharinum; assembly: GCA_022664845.1. Classification (NCBI taxonomy): domain Eukaryota; kingdom Metazoa; phylum Arthropoda; class Insecta; order Zygentoma; family Lepismatidae; genus Lepisma; species Lepisma saccharinum. The sequence continues at coordinate 5,935 of JAGDQP010013317.1, read as the reverse complement.
GAGAAGATGCGTTGTATTTGTCTGTTTTTCACTCGAATCAACAGACTCGTCTCTTATACGTCTAATATTTGTTTCAAATTGGAAATATAGCCTTTTGCGCCAAGGAAGGGTCAATTTCTCGCTTTTAAGGTTCATTAAACAAGAATTTCACAAGAGGCATTGTTTTACTAAAAAAATAAAAAGAGAGAAATTAAAATTTCTGCTAATAAGTGCTTTCTTGAGTACTTTAGTCTAATGGATTGTGTTTGAATTTTTCTCTTTCTCCATCTTCACTATCTTATTCATGCATTGATTAATATCCTTTCTATGTTTCAAAGACAGTATTTACACTTCTGGACAGGAAGTTCCAACGAATATTACTGGCTCGGGGTAACAGTCTCTTAACGAGTGAATCCAAAACTAAGACTCACTGCGGAATACAAAAAAAAAAGTCCACACGCCTTGCAAATTTGAGAAAGAATATTACATTTCTATTTATAGAAGCAGCTTTCCTCATAAATAGATTCATTTGATGAGCGTAACAATGTATATAAACAGCATTTCAAATGCGATGATAAATTATGATTTCGCGATTAAAGTATAATGAGTCGCCCCGCAATGACCTCTATCTAAAAGCGATACTGAACAGACTGCTGATGCTGCCGAAAATTTTATGAATATATGAAGTTAGGAAGCGGAGAGGGCACTTAATCTCGTTTGTACACTTCCAGTCTAAACCAATATGGACTAAATTTTCAGTTCTAACTCAGCTTTTTACATTTGATATCGCTGTGTGGTCCGTTTTTTTATTTATGTCTTAATTCTTGCAAAAAACGTAAATATTATTTGCAGTATTTTCTCTTAAATGCGGAGTACGGTATACTATTATATGAATAACTCAGGAATTAAAACTAAAATAAATAAAAAAACAGGACGCACGACGATAAGAAGCGTATAAATTTGAGTTAGAACTGAAAATTTGGTCCACATTGGGTTAGACTAGAAGTGCATATACGAGTTTAAATATTTGCTCTGACGTCTATCTTTGGACACTAAGCAGTCACTCCAGTATCGTTACGTAGAGCTCGAAAGTCGCACGTGAGACTTAGCATTCTATTAAAAAGCAGGAAGGAACACATGCACGCTCAAACCCACACACGAAAAGATGCATGCGTATTTCCCCGTTCTCTCTCTCTCTCTCTTTCTCTCTCAAACACACACACACACACACAGAAACTGTAAGTGAAAGGATACTACCAGACGGCGTTAGCAGCCTCGGCGGAGGTCATGCGCGCCACCTACTGGATGCAGTTGAAAGTTAAAGAGGGAAGAAGAGAGTAGAAAACCTCGTGAGTGGCTTGATCGCTGCAACCTCCCACTCTCTACGGTAATTGCTATGGGAAATGTCACTCGAACATGCAGAAGAGGGAGAGCCTGTGTAGCGAGTTGGACTTCAAAAGCGTTGCGGGCATATTGAAATTACACACCAAGATTAACCTATGAATTAGTGAAATATTTTTTCTCTTCATAAAAGGAAACTATGGCTTTTTTGAACACCGAGAGGGTTCAATATTATTACATATTTTAGAGTGATTAAAATAAAAATTAAATAATTTAAGAATGAGGGTGCTGCGTAACGGGGCAACAATAACACCCACCACCACTGACACCTACTATAAGCAAGTTGTTCGCAAGCTTGTGGTGATTGTGAAAATGGGTGGGATATGTCCTGTTGGAGAACCACTAGTAAAACAGAAGTGTGTCTTAAAGAAATAACTGAATTTTCTTCGCAGTGTGTGCTATAAGCATGTCCTTGAATGATCAGCATGTGGAATTCTATATTTTGAGAACTGGCATAGTTCTCATGCTTATACATCAGCTATGTGATCGCCCTGCTTTCAAAGAGATTCCTCGAAGCTGATTGTCAGCCAGGTATATATTTTTGTAATGCCAGATGCATCATCTACAAGGGTGACCAATCTGCATCGAGGTACTTTTCGAGAGCAGCTATTAACTGACAGGGAGACTTATGTCCCTACCATACTTCTTTCGGGCACTTCACCTGCAGACTATTCCTCAGGATGAGAACAATTCACTTCTCAAAACGACGGAAATCTCACCTGAATTCACCTGCCTGATCACTCAAGAACATTTTTATGGAGCCTGTCTTGACAGGCGCATAGTATACATAAGTCTTACGAGACAATTTTCACTCGTTTACCAAGTGCTTAAATATGAAACCGGAATTTATGTACAGAAAAGACACAGTGATTGGATGACAATACTAAGAACTATTTTATTCGAGATATTGGCCATCGCTAGCGACACATTTCTGCCATCTTTCCGGTAATGTGTGGATTCCAGACCAAAAAAAAACTGTGCCTCTTGTGCTGTAAACCAGTCATCAAGCCATTTTCGTAAGATGTGAAGCGCTGGTCAGCAAGTGCGTGTCAAATGGATGCAAATAAGTGAAAATCGGAGGGCGCCAAGTCTGGTGAGTAAGCCGCATGCGAAAGGATTTCTCAGCCAAACGTTGCAATCGTTTCCTTGACTGGTTTTGCTGTGTAGGAGGGTGTATTATCGTGAAGCACAATCACTCTATGTTGTATTTGGTTATATTCTGGTCGTTTTTCACGCAAAGCTTGATGTAAATCGATCATTTATTGTCGGTAACGTTGGGTATTTACGGTTTCACCAGGTTTCAGCAGTTCATAATAGATCACTCCCTTCTGATCCCACCAAACACAAAGCATTGTCTTCCGTCCATAGCGATTTGGTCTTGCAGTCGATGTCGCCGGTTCTCCTGGAGCTACCCGTGATCTTTTACGCTTAGGATTCTCGAAATAGATCCACTTTTCGTCACCAGTCACAATTCGATGGAGAAATGAATTCCTTTTGTACCTGGCGAGTAGAATTTTGCAAGTGGTTTTTCGGTTTATCCTGCTGTCGTTCAGCCAATGCATGTGGAACCCATTTCCCCACCTTCTGAATCTTACCCATGGCTTTTAAACGTATGGAAACTGTTTCTCGTGTCACATTTAATTCATCCGCGAGTTGTTGTTGCGTTTGAGCGTCATCCTCATCCAACAAAGATTGCAATTCGTTGTCTGCAAACTTTTTCGGTGGTCTTCCACGTTCTTCGTTTCTCACGTCAAAATCGCCACTTTTAAATTTTGTAAACGTCTCACAGCACTGTGACTTACCAAGAGCATGATCACGTAAGCTTCGACAAGCATGCGGTGCGATTCTGCAGCAGTTTTCTTCAAATGGTAACAAAAAATCAATGCTGTCCGCACATCGTAGTTTGTAGGTATAATTTGCGCCATGTTCAACGCTATTAAACACTACACTATGATATGAAACTTGTCTGGTTATGAGTTGCAAATCGTTATTAGCAGTCAAAACAAGCAAGTGGCGCCAAGGACTTAGTTTTACGGTAACCACAGTGACAGCTAACGCCGTCTATGCACAAATTCCGGTTTCATATTTACACATCTGGTATGTTAGGCATATTCGTTCATGGGGATGGTTTGTACCAGCAGATTAACGCAAGCCTTACATTACGTACGGGTTTCAAGAAATGGTTCGATAAACACTCTAATGAATTGCAGGCATTGCCTAGACTTCCTACTCACCAGATTAAACCCCTACGATATTCTCTGCAGATGTCAGTCAACGCTTTGCAGCCACACAAAAATCTCAGCTGCGTTATGGACAGCCAGTGAACGTGGGCACGCAACGACTGCACCACTTTGTACTCCATGGTATGTCATATAACCGCTGTTATGGGGATGCAGTCATTGGGATACATTCATAATGCAGAGAGAATGTATACGTTATTATGTCTTTAATATATTGGCATCTTAGTTTATTTTGAAGGACAATAATAATAATAATAATAAATCTAATCCATTGAAGACTGACAAGAAACAATTTATCGTTACACGTCTCTTCATGTATTTGTTACATTATAAGCTTGATTTTATCGTTCATAGTCCCTGCCTCTCTTTGTATTAGAATATCATCCCGTCACTCACTCGCTATCTAATCACACGAGACGGAATCGTATCACGTAGGTGGTCTGTTGAGGATCGACCTAAAGCTGATAACATAATTCCATTTCCCACGCTGTCGTAAATTATAACATCGCGAATACATCACTTGCATTTAATGAATTTTTCAACGATAATCATTTGATGAGCTAGAGAGAGAGAGAGAGAGAGAGAGAGAGATGAGATAGAAACAGACTGGATGAGGAATGTAATGAAAGGTGTCGCAATAAACTTGGGCGAGTATTCCTGTTCTAATGGTAAGATGAAAGCTTTTTTGCTTGGTATATGTCCTGTGCATATGTCCTCTAGTTAAAGAGAGGTCAGTTCGTTGACAGAGGGAAGATACTTCCATAGTTTCTCAGAGATTCCAGATAGAGCACCAAACAAAGTTGATATATACAGGGTGTCCCTGAAATAACACCCTGAAACTTCGGAAGGTGATTTTTCACATTAAAACAAGAAAAAAAAGTACCTTTGAATAAATTTCCAAATACGCCTAGTTTCGGAGTTACAGGCGCTCAAAGTTTCGACGGCATTGTTACAAATGACGACATATCTCAACAAGAAATGATTTGAGTGGTGTCGGCAAAGGAAAACCTGTTCCTACGGCACTACGTCAAACGAATGCAGGAAAATTTCGCGACGGAAAACTTGGCGTCAGAAAATTAGGCGACGGAAAATTAGGTGATACAAAATTTAGCGGAAAATTGGGCGATAGTGCTCAAAGGTGAAAGTACTAAATGCGTATTACAACTAAAATTATATAATAGCATAACTAATTTTGGTACATTGTGTCTAAACACAGATATATCTTACACACACACAGCCTTAGAGTAATCATAACATATAGTCTATGCAATAGAGATATACATATAACACACAAAGCAATCATACAGAGCCTTAGAGTAATCGTACATAACTTATGCAACTCAGATACATGTAATACACAGAGCAGTCACACATATAGTCATGTACGTATGCGCCATCTAATTGTACAAATTGTGTGCAATTGAAGTGAGGAATTCGGGCAATGTCTTCTGCCTATTCCCAAACTTCTCACATAAACTTCTCAATCGCTCTTGCAAACGCTTGTACTTGGCTGAAGTGCGTTTTCTGGGGACAGCTCCTCTTGTCGATTGAGAAACTGCAGCATGACTGCGCTCTCTTCCAATTGAAAGGAACCTGTCAGTTTCCAAATAGAGGGATGGATGGATATTTATGCCCAACTACCAGTAAATGGAAAAAAATATTGTTCCATCTTTCACAATAATATATATATATATATATATATATATATATTGATTCTCCAGTTAATGCAGCACTATTAACATTTCTGAGCTCTGGAGGAAATACGAGAGAATCTGTGCTTAAAGTTAAACCTGAACTATGAACCGCTCCAACTTTTCTGAAATTGCCAGAAACATGCATACTGTCCAAATAGTTGAGACCTGTAGCTTCTTCTGGTGCCACTTCCCTTAAGTACTTCATGCCGTCTTTAACATTCGCTCAGGGCAGAAATGCTAAAGCTTGCAACAGAACAATGCAAATATTTCCTCATTCTTATATTTCACTGCCAGTCCTAGATTTTGAATTTTTCTCCACACACTTTGGCACAAATGGAAAACCACCCCTGCACCTGTACATTGTACCTGGTAGCGCGTTGGCCTCAAATTAGGAGGTCGTGGATTCCTTTCTCGTAGCCGGCCATGACTGCTGTTTTCAACATTCTTCCTCAGCCCTACCAGGCAATTACTGGGATAACATCCAGATCCTCACTTTGCTGTTGTTTAGTATTCAGTATAAAGTGGAATCTGAGTTATTATATCTACCGTTTTTGAATAAATAAATAAATACAAGCTATTGATGAATAACAATATACGAATTTTTAAAGTTTGTCATATTAT
>JAGDQP010013316.1:35599-48107 GCA_022664845.1 Lepisma saccharinum | reverse complement strand
TATATATATACAGATGCTTATCAGAATAATGGAAACACCTGAACGAAAGTGCAACTTACCAGATTAATATGGTGTCGGGCCACCTTTCGCCTTCAGAACAGCCTTGATGCGACGTGGGATGGAGGCATAGAGGTCGTGAATGGTAGCAAGTGGAATATTACACCATTCCTCGTGCAGGGCATCGGCCAGTTCTGTGAGAGAGGATGGAGGTGGAAATCGTCGCCGGAGTCGTGTTTCCAAGATGGACCACAGATGTTCAATTATGTTGAGATCTGGGGATTGGGCGGGCCAGGGGAGGTGTTGAACTTCATCCCGATGTTCCTCAAACCACGCTGCAACAACTCCAGCTGTGTGAATGGGTGCATTATCATCCTGGAATATGGCGTCATTGTCCGGGAACAACATCCGGACCATAGGATGCAAGTGGTCTCCTAAAATTGCGACATAATCGTTGGCAGTGATGCGTCCGCGAAGTGTGACCACAGGACCCAATGAAGACAATGATATTGCGGCCCACAGCATCACCGTGCCACCGCCATGTTTCACAGTTGGGCGGAGACACTGCAGATCATACGCTTCATTGGGCGTTCTCCACACATAAACACGGCCCGTGGTTTGGAATAGGGTGAATGGTGACTCATCCGACCATACCACACGTTTCCAGTCGTCAACGGTCCAAGTTGCATGGTCGCGGCACCATTTGCGGCGTGCTAAAGCGTTCTGGTCCCTGATGAGAGGTTTGGCCCGTGCAACATGATCCCGCAAGTTCATGTCATGTAATTCGCGGCGGACTGTGATTGTCGAAACATGTTGGGGGAGGTGCTGATTGAGTTCCTCCGTCACTTGCGCCGCAGTGGCACGACGGTTCCGCGTGACAATGCGCTTTAATACCCGGCGTGCCCTGTCACTGATGCTTTTCTTCCGCCCACTGTTCCGCTTCCCCGATGTGGTTTTCCCGTGTGTTGTGTAGGCCGTCATCACCTTCGACACTGTCCCTGGCGACACACCTAACACACTAGCCACTGCCGTCACGCTCACTCCACATAACCGCGCACCAACAATTTGCCCTCTTTGAAACTCTGAGAGGTCTCCCATTTTACACTACCTCCGTTTGCTGCAGCCACTGCACACTCCTGTTCCACGACGCCTGACGTAGTATGGAGACCGAGCTAACACACCACCACCAGCAGTCCGGCGCTGCGGTCGCCACGACACCACTGCCAACCCATACATCTGACGTGTTGCCAACTACAGGTGTTTCCATTATTCTGATAAGCATCTGTATATCCAACTGCTGTTTACGAAATATTAGATATATTTACGAACTTCTGATATTTCACCGGATGACGAACCTTTCGTTTTGAAAAAATAATTTTGGATTCGATTTCGAATGAATTAAAACCTAAACTAATCTTCACGATTTTGACCGTACTGATGGTGGTTGTAGGGTATTTAATAAACATAAAACGTTGTTAGAGCTAGGGTACAGAGAATGTAATCAAGTAACGAGAAATAAAGCAGTAAATATTTCTACGTAAGTACCAAACACGTCGAGTACTGTAACGGCAGTTGTATAGTTAGTTGCTATTTAGATACTTGCTCGGCTAGAGAGAGAATCACTATTAATGGAAGTGACTGCGGATCAGATTCCGAATTAATTGATCATAAAATAGAACTTAAGATAAGTTATTGTAACTAATTTAATCTAACAAAGCCTAGATTAACCGGAGATTCACTGTTTTGTACGATCTCTGACAGTATCTAAAGTACAGAATTTGATTTATTACATGTACAGTAGAACCGCGGTAATCCGACCTCCTATGGTTAGACTCCTCACATAATACGACTATGACGGACAGAGCCAGATTAACGGGTGGACTAAATGGGCTGTAGCCCAGGGCTTCCAATGCTTCAGGGGCCCCGCCAAAGTAACTCAGGTACCTATGTAAATAGTAAACACGGTGTCAGGGACATCCTAATGCATGGACACAGCGGGCAGTCGTCTCCAGTCCCTAAACCTATGCGGACCTACTCTCACCCCCAATTCTAATCTAAATACTCCTTACAAGCACTGACTTTTTTAAATCCTTCATTTGGTCATATTTTATTCAATTTGAAAGCAAATGTAAAGTGATATCTTTATATCAGTAAAAGCAAATGTTAAGTGATAACTATGATTAGGATTTCAAAATCAATTTCCTATAAGTAGACCACTGAAAGATCATGCAACATGTGACATTGGTCAATGGTTGATAGCAGACTGTGTTTTTAGGGCAGGGGTTCTCAAACTTTTAGACTGATATTGATACTATCGTCATTGCACCAAGAAATATTACTGAATTTCCAATGCTCGGAACAGGATTCCTCATTAAGAACAGTGTCCTTCAGGCGGTTCAGAATATAGAGTTCGTAAACGAAAGACTATCGTACGTTACGATACGTACTCGATGGGACAACACGGTTTTATTAAATGTCTATGCTCCGACCGAGGTGGGTACTGATAACGACAAAGACATAAGTTATTCTACGATGAGCTAGAAAGGCTGTTTGACCGAATGCCGAAGTATAATTCGAAAAATGTGTTGGGCCATTTCAATGGAAAGGTAGGGAGGGAAGAAAAATCGAAAAATCGGCAAATAAAGCCTTCACAAAAAGACCAACAACAATGGAGAAAGACTGATAACTTTCGCGATTTCGAAAAACCTACTGGTAAAGAGCACGTACTTTGAACACAAAGACACATGGGTATCTCCGGACGGAAAAAAACTCTCAACCAAATCGATCACGTATTAGTAGACAGACGAAGACACGCCAACATAATGAATGTTAGATCGTACAGAGGAGCGGAAGGTGACACCGACCATCAATTAGTGATCACAAAGGGAAGGCAAAAGTTATGCATCCCGAACAGAGAAAGCAAAGGGTCAAAACAACTGAAATTCGAAGTTAAACAATGAAAGCAGATTACCAACTTGAACTCTCAAGTAGGTTCGAAATCCTAGCCGACTCGAGTAATAATAATGATGATATTAATAATGAAATTGATGTAAGTAAGATGTGGGAGGCAATGTACGTGAAACAAGTACGAGCGCAGCGAAGGAACGTGTAGATGAGAAGAAACAACAGAAAAACAAATTTTTGTTTGATGAAAAATGCCTTAAGCTTCATAAGGAACGAAAACAAGCAAAGCAACGATGGCTAAGTAATAAAAGCTAAGCAAATACCAATAATGCAGTAACGCGAAACGAAACGCCACACGCAGGTTCAGAAACAAAAAGCGAGAATATCTGACGCAGAAGATTCAGAAGATAGAGGAAAACGGGAAGACAAATAACATACGAGATCTATACAAAGGGGTAAACTCGTTAAGAAAAGGTTACCAGCCGAGGTTAGGAATGATTAGAAATGAACGTGGAGATCTTCAGGCGGATCCGACTAAAATTGTCGATGTGTGGAATAGTTATTTCAACAAACATCTTAATATACACCACGGGAACTAACAGAGGAATTCGAAATCCATACCACAGAACCGTGGATTCCCAAACCTAGCGAGATCGAGATCGAAATGTCGGTAAAGAAATTGAAAAACTTCAAATCACCAGGAATAGACAATATTCCAGCCGAATTAATTAAAGCAGGAGGAACGGCACTAATCAAGGAACTACATAAATTGATAAGTGCTATATGGAGAAAGGAGGAGCTCCCAAAGGAATGGAAAACCTCAATAATAGTTCCGATTTACAAACAAGGCGATAAATCAGACTGTAATAATTATCGCAGAATCTCGTTACTTCCAACCTGTTACAAGGTATTAAGTAAAAACAGAGCTTTTAACATTTTTGGAACCTTTGAGTATTATTTTCTCCTTTGACTTTAATGGACAGTAGTTTCTCGTTTGACCTTCCTTTAAATATAAACGCGTGCCATAGTTTGAGAAACTAATGTTTAGTGAAATAGTATGTGATAAATATTGGAGTTACCAGCTTGTGTTGGGATACGTTTAGATTTACGAGTCAAGATACGAAGTTCCTATTGGGTTTTCTTTTCTAATATTTTAAAATACATATTTAATCGGATTCGAATTATAAAAACAAATCCAGAAAGCATTTAGCTGCTTGTGGTGAAACTTATGATTTATTTTTTATTCTAATATTAGATAAACGGTTTTTCTAATGCATGCTTATTTTACAGATAATGAATTAAGCTAACCGATCTAATTTTATTTACCGTTTCAATGGATGTCTGTACACGCAGGGGTCCGAGTAAATGGCTTTGTCGAAGGGCCAATAATGATGTTAAGACGACCTTGCACATTGGCTTGAGCCTTATATGCCTAAAATTCATTAATAAAATTCAAATGCACGACCCTGCTCAGGAAATATGTAGATGGGGCCCTTACGGAGTCAATAGCCCAGAATCCCCAAATAGCTTAATCCAGCACTGATGACGGACGTATAAGAAATATGACGGATTTCTGCACTTGTCTTTGAAAGGCTACGTATATTGTTGTGTCAGTTAGCGTGACACTTAACTAGTGTGTTCTCGTGCTTTACTCTATTTATTGTTAAAGCAGTGATTGTTGACAAGATGAACAGTTTCCGACTTTTCTTGCATTCCGACCATGCCTGCAGTCTCAAAGGTGACGGATTAACGGGGTTCTACTGTATGTACAATATACCTTTATACATTGTTCTACTGTACAACAATATACATTGTACCTTTCCTATATTGATAGATAAGGAGGCGCTGATTAAAATTTAGACTGCTTAATTCAAATTTACTCCACGATAGTTGTATGGGGAAAGGGGAGAAATAGTTAAAGCTGGGTAGTTTGCGCAAATAGGATACTTTCCCCTTAATTCTCAAGAAATCATTGTAAAGCTAGTAAGTATAACTGCAGAACTAGGTTCGCTTTTTCACGGCTGTCATTGTGCAGCAGCAAGATAACCACATTTCTTGATACAGACTTTTCTCTTTAAATAAGTTTTTTTTCTAAATTATCCTGATTATATTCATGCACGTCAGTTCGTTACATTCCCGTTATACTCAAAGTAAGAGTTTAATATCAGCGAATAATTCCTCAGTAATAATATTTCCTATTAGTTTTGCAAAGACCAAACGAACAAGATGGACTACTGATGGACGTGGATGTGATGAGACGGAAACGAAGACAACTTCTAAAAGACTGACCTATAACAACGAAATTATGTTAAGAATAATTAACACAATTTCAAAAAGGCTAATTAAATTTTGGATTGACTTTAGGAGTGGTCAGCCAGCTTTATGATACTATACTGTTTTCCTCACAACAAATGGAAGCGCACACATAATAGTAATGCCGAGCGAGGGAAAGCGGGTTAGTCAAATTAAGGTTAATTTTTAAATTACGTAATATTTCTTGTCTTTACACTGACACTGTGATCAATATGCGGCGGAGCTATTGTTACCTGTTATCAGTACCCCGTTTACATTCACTTCTCCCCCCTTTGTGCACTGAGGGTGTGCGCAGCCATTGTAGTTAACACGCCTTCTTTGCGTAATAATATAGTACCATACATTTCACAAACTAATTTATCTTACAATACACTTGCATGACTCAATCTGTTCGTTTTCACATTCTGAATATCACTCAAACATTTCCGAACAGTACACGAACATCACCTGTAATTTTTACATATTTGGCTGACCACATTTAAAGTTAACCCAAAGACGTCTCAAGTTATGAAGACAATAAACAAACGTTTGCTAAAAAGGCAATTTATAAAGAATATATTTTGTAAGGTTTATCAACTTAAATATTAAACGTTAACGTAAGTAATATTAAAGGTGCTTTTGCAAAGTTTCAATATAATGTGCAACTCGGAACCTTGGTATTTTAGATATTGACCAAATTATCCTGTTTTGATAGACATTTTCCTTGATAAACCTTGAACTTTTATGTTGCAATTTCTGACTATATATACATATCAGAGCTGAAACGGACAATTGGACCACGTTTTGGTTCGGATCACCGAGTCTGTGCTCGTGACCCGTTCCTGACTCGGTGACGCTCTTTCGACCCTGTGAGACAGAAGGCAAATTTCACTTGAAGTCTCTCTCTTTTCGGGGAGACCAGGATCGGAGGTATTATCCCTAGAGCACAAAAATTCTCAGTTCATTAAGTTGACAAACCGGCTCACCTATGCTCGGGTCACCAAAAGTGACCTGGTTTCAGCTCTGATACGTATCTCCGTAACCTAGTTTCTTAGGTACAATCGTAACGCATTTCATTTTATCGTTTCTTTTAGATCGCTGCACTCGTCGTTTTAAACCATGAACTTTATTATGGCAAATATTATAGGTCTAATTGTTATAAACTTGTTTTCACATTCGTAGATATTTAAAGTACTTACATATTTTAGTAAAAAATTCGCCAGCTGAGTCAGTTTGTGGTACGGTGTGTATTAGTTCAGATGGTCCACTGCCATCATTAGCAGTACCTGTAATTGAACCACTGTCTTCAACAGACATCTTTATTAAGATTTGACACGTTCTGAAAAACAGTGATAAATTTTAAGAACTGCAGTGTTGAGAATACTTTTGATTTGATTTTTATTCTTGTACTAGAACATACTTTAATCTTTGGTCATGTTCAATATATTTAGGGGCGTTGGCATTCTATTCTATACTATTTTTGTGATGCGCGGAGTCTACAGTAACAAGATAAGTAGTACAGTAATTTGGTACGTCAATTCTACTGGGATGATTAATATTTTCCCCATAGAGTTAGAGCTATTATAAGTCTATGGTTTTATTAGAGGATTTGCCATCAAGCTCTACGTAAACTATACTGGAGTGACTACTTAAGGCTGCTTTAGACGACAGCATTTATGTTACTTGAACTTGAACTTGAATTACTTCTCAGAGTTCACCATTGAAGAGCCCATTTGGAGAGAAACTAATGATTTAACACTTAATATTGGATTTAGTTCGTAGTAGTAACTTTAGAGTCTTGTAATATTTCAGAATTTGTTTACTTCGCCAAGGATAAGAGTGAACAATTGGAAGGAGGAAAGGAGAAAGACAAACGAGATTAAGTTTCCTCTCCGTTCCCTAGCTTCACATATTCATGAAATTTTCAATGGATGCAGTCAGTCCAGTATCGTATTAATGGAGGTCGATGGGATTTGCTTATCTGTGTGACGTCAGTTCAGTTCAGTTCGGATATTTTTGATCGAAACTTCTGTGTGACGTCAGGCTACATGTTCTTGGTGAAAGGGCAACAGCAATACAGACTGATCGAATCAGTTAAGCTCAATCGTCCATCTCCAGTCGAATCGAATATATACCAAATATTTGGTTCTACACGTAACTAAGTTCTCAACGCTTGCTATCGCTGTCCGACCAGTTTTCGATTTATGTCTTAATTCTTGCAAAAAATGTAAATATTATTCACAGCATATACTACTATATACACAGTTAAAAAATTAAGACATAAACCTGAGTTATAAGTCCTTCGAAATATACGAAACGATACTGGAATGATCGACAAATTTCGGAATATAGCTATCAGAGCAAACATCTAACATAGATCTAAACGAATATGAACCAAATTTTAATTCTAGTATTTATGCTTGTTATCGCTGTGTGGCCCGTTTTTCATTTATGTCTTAATTCATGAGCTATCCACGTACCGAAGTGTTCATATAGTAGTACATGCTGTAAATAGTATTTACGTTTTTCACAATAGTTAAGATCTCAATTTTAAAAAAGGGTCGCACACTTATAACAAGTGCAAAAATTAATTAGAACTGAAAATTAATCCATATTGGATTTAACTGGAAGTGAACAGTTGAAATTAACTGTTCCCAATGCTCCCTGGCATCATATATTAATTACATTTTAACAACATCGATCAGTCCAGTATCACTTTTTGATAGAAGTCAATGGTTAGAACTAAGAAAATTGGGACATATAGTTTAGACTGGAAGTGGACGATTGACGTTAAATGTTTGCTCTGGCGTATATCTTTTGACACTGGCCGATCATTCCAGTATCGTTACTTAAAGCTCGATAAGAAAATTGATAGGAAATAGTTAAAGCCAAACAGGAAACATAGATATCACGTTAGCATATTCAATCAACGAAAATATTCATACAAGGAAAAATATTATTAAAAGAAATATTAATTCTATTTACTGAAGATACATACATATATATATATATATATTTTAGAATATTAATAATACAAGAAATGTATTAAAGCTATGTAGCTAATACGGGGAATATGATTTTAAAACATTATTAAACAGTTTGGTCATAATAGCCTATATGATAAAAAAAAGGGATTTCTGTAAAATATTTCCTTGATCAATATAGCTTATGGTGAGTCTACATTAGTCCAAATTTCATTCGTGTACATATTGTTGAGGACTGTCTTAAAAGGGCGAAGTAATCGGTCGTTTCTTTGCTACTTCGAACTTTGAAAACAGAAACGAGACAAAGAGAACACACACGCGTCAATACATACTATACAAACTAGTATATTTATTGGTGCAATGCACTACAGTACGGCACGTTTAAATATACATAAGCATCTAAAGATCCGAAATTATTTATATGCTGTCACAACTATTTTGCAATGTTTTTGTTATCACTGATCACAGCGTTGCCAGATACTGAGAACTAAAATGATTTTGATTGGCTTTGTGGGTTAAATCTCGAAATTCTGTGTTAATAAACTTCAAAATCGACTAATGTTGTTAAACACAGGTTTATGAAAAGTTTCATTGTACATGTTAACAAAACATGTGCATGTATTTTTAAGCACATTGCAGCAAAAGCATGAACCAATAATGGAATAGTATATCGTCGTCGGAACTGCAATATCCCCTATGTGGCAAATCATCATTTTTTCAGGAAGGCCAAAAAACCGGTTTCTGTAGTATAGTCTTGAATACAATTTAGGTACTTTAAAGTTGTTATATCTCAAAAAGTAGAAGTTATTTTCACATGAAATTTTTCTACGGTATGCAGAGTACACAGAACTATAAACTGGTGCAAAAACATGAAAAGTTAAAAAATACCACATACGGGGTATTGCAGTTCCGACGACGATATGTTTTTTTTAAATATGGATAGAAATATTTACTAAATAACCTCCTGACGTTAGAATCCTTACCAGAATGAAAGAAAATATTATTATTATTTATTTATTTTTAAAGAAAGGAAACTGTTTCAGAAATAAGGAAAAGTATTTAAAATGTACCGAAAATATTTCATGCTGTGTGAGCATATCTGCTTGGATATAAAAATATATACTCTTAAAATTAGGGTTATTATATCTGGCAACCTATAAGTAGTGTAAGCAGTTATCACACATCTTATTTATAACATCCTTGGCAGTTATATTACAAATTGATTAATATAACTCCCATAGAGTTAGGGATATAAATAGAGGAAACTTTAGGCTGTTTTGTTGGAGAGGGGAATGAAGCCAAGAGACGGAAGGGAAGAGGCATTTCGGCCATATTAATTGGTCCCATATTTAGAGACCCTCTTTTCCGAGTATTGCCTCTCTGGGGTGCACTCATCCTCCTATCGAAAAAGGCAATCCTCACAGAACTCGGTATAGAGGGACTTTAATGGGGCCACACAAGATGGCTGCCGATGAACCGTAATTTGGCTTCATGTGACGTCATGTATGTTCTCTCTATTTTCTTCCTAACTCTATGATAACACCTGTATATAATTTCGGCTCTTATAGATGTTTATTTTTTGTGTGTTTAAACCTTTTGAAGTGCATTGTGCCAAAAAATATAGTAATTTATGCAGTTAGTCATTATGCAAGTATATTATCTTTTCTTGTTTTCTGTTTTCAAAGTCCAGAGTAGGAAATAAATTATTGATGATTTTGTCGTTGTGAGACAGTCCTCAACATGTGCACTCACAGAATGTTGGCCTAATGTAGACTCACCCTTACACGTCGTAACTAATCCTTAGTAGGGTAACCTGGAATATAAATACTGGGTATTGTATCAGTATCCATTTTTATGGTCTAAGTAAACAATGACTTGAAAAAGGGGATCTTGAATCAATTGTAATTTAATGCTTTTATGCGTTAATTACATCATTTGGGTTTAGCAATGATCTCTATCTAAAAGAGATACTGGACTAACTAATTATTGAAAAATTCATAAATATATGAAGGCAGGGAGCACAGAGGACACTTTTAATCTCATCTGTCCACTACCACTCCAAACCAATATGGACCAAACTTTCAGTACTTAGTTTTATACACTTCTTATCCCTGTGCGGAACGTTTTTTTTAAGTAGTCACTCCAGTATTATGTAGAGCTCGATGGTGTGACTTAAATTCAATTCGTTTTTAAAACTGTATTGAATAGTTTATTTATGAATCTATTTATATACGTTAGAAGTCCGATCTTTCTACGTTATATCGAAAACATTTGTAACTTAGAAAAACTATATAATCACAAGTTAATCTCGCATATCACATCCCATTTTATTGGATAAGAATTTTCTCGCTGTCTTGTGCCCGTAATATTTTCAGATTTTTTTTTTTTTTTTTTTTTTTTAACTTGAACGCTGTATATGTGTGAGCACATCCAGGTACAGAATATTTGCGAGGTAATTGTTTCAAGAAAATCTTATTAAAAAAATTGAACAATTTATTTTTCTGTTGGAAAATTCAAACTTAAAGTACCAAAAACTTGAATCTGATCAAAGTATTGTAATCTGAACAAAAGCTAAATTGATATAGACTCAGAACTCGCAACTAGATTTTATTTCCATTGCAGTCAGGTTTACGGTAGACCGTTTATAGAATACTCCGTTATACACCGTAAAACGGAGCGACTTGAGACAACGGGGTGACTTGAGACAGCTGTACAATTTTAGCATTTACAGTTAGCCCCATCGATAACTGATACAGATTTTGCACGTGATCGTCAGTTGTTGCATTGTAGTATGTACGATAAGTATTCGGAGTGAAGATTTTTCAAGTCACGTACGTGTATGTGGTTCCGAAAAGAGTATCATTGTTGAGGTCGAATTATGTAAGAAAATTGTTGAAACTTTCATCTATGGGTTCTATAATTAGTTCCGTCGGAAAATAAATTTAGGTGTATATGTTGAATATACATCGTATATAGAGAAAATAAAGGGTTAGTTTTTATATTGCAGTTTTTACATGATTGCAAGGCTGGTTTACAGTTTAGGCCGTACTCTTGATTGGCAAGAAAGGGGCTACTTCTTCCTCATATTGGACTGATTCTACTGTAGATTTCCTTAAATTGGTTAGATTTGGCGAGAGCACAACAATTCAACCTCGAAGACGAATTGATGTACTTGGGAACAGTGTTGGTGAATATTCAGAAAGTGCTAATGATCGCTAATGAGTGCTAATTTTCTAATTTCGATGAGGCTCTACACCTGCGGTTTGTTCGGGTGGTCTGCTCGGTGTTGCACTCTCTGCACTTGAAGTGTAAGTTAGTACAGAACTGTGTTAAGTATTTTACGTCACAGTGTCTATTCGTGTAATCCCTTGCAGCTCTCGCTGGAACGGGCTGATGTTTATTTCATTCTGCTAGCAAATATAGTCACCTGTAATCCCTTCTCTCACACATACTCAGAAAACAGAACATGACTCTCAACTGTTGCACTGACCTGCACACGCTGCCTAGCCGAGGCAGAAAGTGTAAAGGAGGCCACCGGAACCAATTCCTATCTCCTAACTCGTACTCCCTTCGGGTAGGAAATATTGAAGGTACCTTCGTTTCTTGCTCCGAAGGAAATGGTTTCGTACGTCCTTCGACAGGCGCGACATCTGTTGATAAATGTGAGAATATATGTTAACTTCCTGTCCATACGTCGATTGGTACTGTAAACATGTGGAAAAAATCGCAAAAATGTTACATTTATTCCCCCATAGTAAGAATTACAGGATGCACAACAATAAATTAGTATGATTCCAAAAATACATTTGGTTGGAATGTTGCGTGCTATGTCCGCCAGAACTTTTTGAACGAATGTGAAACCCAAATTCGTGAGTATGTATTTAGGTTCTCACGATTTGCTCTATTTAACATAAAATATCTAATGCTTTTGTAAAGTCGGAGAGATGGATGGCGTCTCCCTATCGGGGTTCTGGCGGAATTACTAGAGCTCTGCAACATTCTTTCACATTTAAAAAGCAATACATCCCTGTGTGTTGCGTTTAAAATAAACTGAAGTGTAATGCTAAAGTGGCTTTATATTTCGTGTGTACTATGTACAAAAGGCACAAATGACCTTTCAACATGTATTACCAAGAAAGAAATTAAAATAACAATGGTGCGTTGTGTGTTATAAACTGTGTGCAAACGTACATCTCTATTTTGCATTTATCTTGTGAAGCTTGAAATATCACGCTAGCATTAATGCCACAGAAACTAAGAGCTTCCTTGGATACACTTTACTTTATGGCTCTCTACTCCCGCAAGGTATTGAAGAATATGTACGCTTTACA
>JAGDQP010013316.1:0-28147 GCA_022664845.1 Lepisma saccharinum | reverse complement strand
AAACAATATATGATCTCTGGAAAAATAAACGAGAATACACTATCTATTCGTTATTACAGGAGCGAATCTAGGCTGAACATTTGGGTGGGTGGGTGTATGGGAGGAAGGGGGCGCACAAGGTTGAAAATACCAAGAGATTTTATTTACTTATTTAATATTTATTTATTTATTTTATTTACTTTTGAAAACTCGGCTTTGAGCGTTTTTTGATAATTTTTTAGCAAATTTTTATTTTTCTTCAGAAAGTTGGGAGAAAAAACCCAATGCCCCCCCGTAACTCGACCCATGAAGGTGTGGTTCGCTGTTAAAACTAAGCTTTGTTTAACCCAATTGTTTTAAGCTAGTGATGTGACTGACAAACATATCATAGAGAGAACATTATCAGAAACACACATCACGACCAAGGGGCGTAATGTTAGCCCCCGCGGTGCTGGAGGGACATTCTTTTTGGGGGCTCCCTTTCCTCTAAGTAATGTGCTAAGATTGGACTTACTCTGATATTGCGGGGGTCTCATATTCTGCTTTTGCGAGGGGTAGCGAACTTCTCACCACGCCACTGGCACGACCACAGAAGTTTTTTCAGGAGAGGGAACGAAAGATGTACAAACTAAAAATTATTGTAACCATTATAAAAAAAATAAAGGATTATAATTAGAAAGCAAAAGTATCGTCAACTCCATGAAAAATTAGCTGCATTGAAATGTTGTGTAACACAAAAGCACTTGTGTGAACAGGAACGGCGCTAATTTCCCACAATTGGGGAATGGGGCACAGGAGGGGCATATGATTGGGTTGGGGGAAGGCGATTCAAACATAATACAAACTGTGTAATAATAATACAAAATATTACATGTCATCTACAATTTCTGAGGAACACAAGGGGACCGAGGGAAAATTTAGGGGGCACGTTCCCCCCCTGGCGCCGTCCCTGGTAACAACCTATACAATTTTAAAATTTCAAAAATCCAGGTGGGCAAGGCAATGAATGTCCCCCTCCCTCTTTCCCATTGCTGGCGTCCATGGATAGTATCCACTGGACTGGATACACACATTTGATTTGTAGCTATACAAATTGAGCTAGTACTTACTTGTTTCCATCGTTTCGGTCTGTAAATGTGTTCTTTCTTCATCTTTCTTTCTTTCAAATTTTAATAGCTCAAACAATGTTTGCTGTCACTTCATCACCCTCTAAACTAAACTCACTCAAATAGGAAATGTTGAGAACTTGAATGAGGACTGAACATATTCCCAGCCATTTAACTACTACCCACTGTTCCAGGCAGATTGGCAGAAGTTTATGCGCTACAATCAAAATAAGTTTACTCTGGGGGATTAAATGTGAACGACTGAGCTACTTCCGTTTTTCGTCTCTGCATTGGTGAGAATAATAAAACATTTATAAAATATATATGTATATTTTTTTTTTTTTTGAACAGTAAACTATTTTTTCCTTTGACTTCTTTGTGCTTAACAATGCTATGAGGAATTAAGGAAACCGCACTCTTGACTTATGAAAAAATGAGACGGAAATAAACATTGGTTGAAAAAAGACTTTTTTCAAACGCTCCCAACTATATATAATTACTAAAACAATTGTTTACCATGAATGAAAACATGTATAACGAAGATTCAAAGCTGTTTTAGCGTTAAATGTTGAGGCTCAGAAGTAACATGTAGCCTATGTTTGCCCACTCTTGCGCCCCGCAAAACTGATGTCTGACCAGTTGGGGGGAAATTCCCCCCTGCCTCCCCCGTGGTTGCGCCACTGGGCAGGAGTGTTACGTGAACTAAGCTAAGGCCTTGACCGCTATCTTCAGTACTCGGAAGTCATCCCCAAGATGCCATAGCTTTGCCTCTCTGATCTCTAAACATAAGAAAATGGTCTAGTCTTCCTCAGAACAAACGTGAAGTGAAAAGAATTCTGAAGTAGTTCCGAGACTTTCAGCCAGATGGTGTAATGTCTTGACCACTGCAGAACCCTGTTAATGACCCATTGGCAAGATATGCTTGGATTTTGTTGTTACATGGGAACACTCGTGGCAAGAGAGATCGAATGTCATTCTCAGAGGGGGAGGGAATATTGCCATCGTCTTCTTGCCCAATGTGAATTCGGCTAAATACCTTCTGAATATTGCTCGGTTACACTTATGCCCCCCTGTTTGAATTTGCCCGCGCAACGTATAATTTCCTGTTTCTTTTTGAATGCCGTAAGTTTCAATACTATTTGCCGGGTTTATTCCCTAACCTATGAGCTCGTTCTACCATATCACTTGTCACTTCCACTTCTGTATATTTTGTTATGATATCTAACACTTTCCGCTCTGTTTCCTCCCATCTTTCTAGTTTATTTACGTCTTCCGTGACACCGTATATAATTAAGTTGTTTCTTTTTGATTGTCCTTCCAAGTAATCGAGTTCCTTCTTGATCACCATATTTTCCTTTGTCAAACGATCCACTCTTTGTTGTTCTTGTTCCAACTGTTCCTCAAGTGTAGAGATTCTTTTAAGTGCTAATTGCAGTTCCACACGTATGTTTTTCACCTCACTTATAATCTCCTCTTGTCCGGTTTTCAGGACCTTTAGTAAACTCCTAATCTCCTCCATTTCAGGTCCCGGGTTGGGTTCCACTGCCTGCGCCAACAATAGCAAGACAATAAGTGTTGCACTAATTAAAGCATACTTCCCGCTTCCTTTGTCATTCCCATTCTCTGTTACAACTGCTATTTTACTGATTTTCTTCCGCGTAGAAGAGAAACAGCCTATAGCTGCCCTATACTGATCTATGCTGTTGTTCATCTGACAACGTTGCGACCGAGAGCTGTCTTGAATACGTCTGACCTCTTCGCTGAACTGAACTGATTTACAGCTTGTATTAAAAAAAAATACTTTTTTTGTATTATTTTCTAAACATTGTTTTTTTCTTACCAAAGCGACTCTCTGAAGGTTATCTTTAATCCCTTTTACTTTTAAAGTCCCACACAAAACACGCCCAATAAATCTAAAATTAACAAAGCGCAAAATACAACAAAAAATAACGTATAAATTAGTGACCAAAGAATTATTTATTACCCAATAACTATTAGTTTATTTATTTATCCCAACACTACCCTTCCCTTACGCTAATACGACTTACTTCTTAGCCAATCTGTCCTTAGCAGTACAGCTTTTGGGTCAGTCTTATCAATATTCTGTGTATTTTCTGCTTGCTCCATTATTTTTTTAGTGCATGTATAGTGTAAGTTACTACTTCTTCATTATGGTGCGTAATGCGTTCATGTTTCTGAGACAACGTAACTTTATATAATATATTAAAACACTACAAATACAAAATACAAGAGAAAAGAAGCAACAAATATAAGGATATTTCAACTTATTTACAATTAACTAGCGAACTATTACGGTAAGCTTGAAAATATTTTTTTTTCCAAATGTCGCTAATGGAATTTTCCGGTTTTAGTTTTTTCTTTGGTTTCCGCAAACCCTTTCAAGTGTAATGAATGGTGTTCTCTCCCGTTAGTAAACACAACTTTCAGTAAAAGTTATAAAAGGGAGAAAGATGACAGATTATTTAATTTTTTTCAAATATATATTTTAACCTAAGATTTGCTCCATAAAGTATTCAGACTTGGGAGGAAGGGGGCACCAGAAAAACGTCTTTGCCCCGGGCGCATTATTTCGTCAATCTGCCCCTGCGGTTATCTGTCATTGTTTACTGTAGGGTTGATTTTTTATTTAATTCTTTGTTTTATTTTTAAAATTTAAATAACTTGTGACACTGAAACATCTTCTAAGACAGTTTCTTCCACACAATACCAAGGAACAGTGAACTTCGGGAATATTGTCCGAGCGAATGGGAAAGCTATTTTGTTTTCTGTTGGAAACGGAGCAAAGTTGATTATGAGATGGAAATTGCAGGAAGCCAGAAAATTAATTTCTCGTAATGCAACTTTTCTTGCGGTTAGATATCATTGTTTAGTACTTCTTAGGAGTTACAACCGGAGCTGAAACCGGGTCACTTTCGTTTTAAATGGATCTCCCTTTTTTTTCGTACTTTGTATAGGCCTATGTGAATAACACAAGAACATACAGTTATGAGATAAATGTTTCAAAATTATTGACATCATATCACAATACTTACCTACATTTCTTCGTATTCTCCCCCGACAAAGATGACAAAGTTCTACGTACTCTCCGTATTTATTTTTATTTATTTATATTTTTCGACCTTGAGGCATCTCTGACTCTGACCGAAATAGGGTAAGGGCCTTACTTAAGGTACTGTCTCAGCATTCGCCTGATCTAACTATAAAAACCTGTCAAGATGATTGCGGTCTCGAGGTCCGAACACGCATGCCTGCCGATCCGAAGTCCGCGACGTAACTGCCTGGACCACAGAGAATGTGTATAAGTACTGGTCCATAAAGGTTTGGTTATACGAGGGGGAATCAACTGAAACCTTTCAGTGGTCATAATTCATGAAATAAATTTTATTTCGAGCGGAAACTTGTACACTATCTACAGGCGTCTATGGTTAGCGTGCAGTAAAAATATTGTTCAGAAGAAGTCACCATGAGCGTTGAGACACTTGTGCCACTGTGTCACTAACTTACAAATGCCGTCCATGTAAAATTTGGACGGCTGACTATCAAACCAATCACGCACAGCGTCCTGAACCTCAGCGTCAGACTGAAATCTCTGACCTTTCAATGCCTTCTTTAGAGGCCCAAAGATGTGAAAGTCACAAGGTGAAAGGTCAGGGCTGTAGGCCGGGTGTCGCAACATTTCCCACTTGAATCGTTGAAACAAATCCTGCACTTGGTTTGCAACGTGTGGACGCGCGTTGTCATGCAACACAATGACTCCAGCGGTCAATAAACCAGGCCTTTTGTTTTTGATGGCTCTCCGTAACTGTGTCAAGGTCTGACAGTAACGTGCGGCGTTGATGGACTGTCCTGGTTCCTTGAAGTCGAGCAATAATGGTCCATGGCAATCAAAGAACACAGACACCATAACTCTCCCCGCAGACGGTTACGTCTTGAACTTTTTGGGACGTGGAGATGAGGGGTGTTTCCACTGCATACTTGGAAGCCTTTGAACTCGGTTCAAAATGATGCCACCAAGTTTCATCCTCAGCAACAATGCGCAGCAAGAAGTCGTTACCTTCCAAATGGTAACGGGATAAATGTTCAATGGCGCAACCCATACGCTCCAACTTTTGGTCCTCCGTCAACACCCTGGGGATCCACTGCGCGCACACTTTATGATACCCCAGATCTTTCACAATTTTGTGAGCAGTTTCCATAACTCATGTTTAACCCGTTCGCTATGGATTGAATATTAATGCGCAGCTATAGCCGCATTCACCTTTTCACGCGTGTCTTCTGTGGCAACAACATGGGCTTGACCAGGACGGGGATAATCAGTGGTTTGTTCACGCCCCTTCCGAAACATTCTGGCCCAGTCCACCACTGTTGTTTTGGAGACGCATGCATCACCATACACGTCTTTCATACGCCAGAACACTTCAGCTGGTTGACAACCTTCGGCACTCAGAAACTGGATGACGGCACGCTGGTCCTGTTTGGACGGATTGGGGATCTTGATCGCCATCTTTCACTCGTTATACCTGCAAAACGGAAACACGTATCAACAACATTCCTACACCCAGCACAGAGAGACATTAGCCATTACACACTATTAAACAAACAATATCCTCCTACACACTATACCAATAATACATGGAACGAACGGGTTTCAGTTGATTGCCCCTTATATTAGTGGTACAATGTATTAATTTTCGAGTCGGAACAGTGAATTACAAGCTGCTGTAGTCACAATCCTATTTTCACGATTTTATTGAAGGTGGACTGATAATGGTTTACTATTGCCTTTAATTGGATGAGAAAACATGGGGTCCCAAAGACGGTAAAAGTAAAAGTGGGTTCCGGATGGTTCGTGAGCGAAGGCATGTGTGTGTAAAATATGCAACAATGTACTTTAAGAAGAAATATCTGGGCATATAGTTTTGGTGGGGGATAAAGAAATTAGTGATGTACAGGCCGGGGTAAAACCGAAATTAAAAAAAAAAACTTTACTCTAAAATAAGTCTAGCATCTTTAGCTCAGGCTGAGAAAAGTTTAATAATGCATAATTAAGGTGACCATACGTCCCGTATTAGCCGGGACAGTACCTTTTTTAAGCCTCTGTCCCGACTGTTTTCAGACGTAAAACGGGACGCCAAAATGTATCTTTTTTGACAATTTGTGAATTACAGTATTATTATGCCGTCCAGCATAACCAATCTTTCAGATCCATGAACTGTAGGCCTACTTCTGAACTAATCCAGTGTACTTTTGAACTAAGTTTATCTGTGCCCGTAGTAAAGCCAAAGCAAGTACTAAATATTTTAACTCCTCTTGCAATATCCCAATTAGAAAGTGACTTGCAGAAAGCTAATTTCAAATCTGTAATGACAGATGCGTCGAATCGCAAAGACGTAAAAATATTTCCATGGCTTGTGAGGTATTTTCATGCTGTTGCCGGGATTCAAGTTAAAATGTTGGATTTGATATCAGTTTCTGGAGAAACATTAGAAACCTTTGCCAATTTTTTGAGTAAGTGTTTGATAAATGCTAACTTAAAAGAAAAAAACGGTCGCCCTTGTGCAAATATAAACTGCAATTTTGGAGGTGTATGTAGAAAGGGAACATATTCACAAAACACAAACGAAAAACTGCACCGCAAGTTACTTTGGGTTGGGGGTTCCACTCAAATAGTTCATGATACCCTTCGGACTGATGCCGACGACCTCCCTATTGATTTTGAAGGTATTATTTGTCCTTGTTGAAGGTACAGATTGTTAAAAGGTAGCATTCGGGAGGTCGTGTGTTAGATTCAGCTGCCGACCAATCTGATTGATGTTTTCCAGAGGTTTTCCTCAGCTACACCAGGCAAATGCCGGGATGGTACCCGGCTGACACCTTCCCGAATTCTTTCCTCTCTTCTATCCCGACCTGAGCTTTAGATGCCTAAAGGCCATAAATAAAAATTAAATTCCTATTCAATATAATTGGAGGAGTTTGATGGAGTAAGGACGTAAGAGAGGTTACGCCCTTTCCCCCAACAAATGCAAAATTAGCTTCTATCATGCTTAAATAACACTCTGTCAAAATTTCAACTCAATATCTATATTATAGAGGTCAGGGCAGCTGTTTGAATCAGGTGTTACAGCAGCCAAAACAATGTATCCTGAATTCATTTTAACACTTAGCAGTTAGTAATGCGATGTGTTTCCACCCAAAAACTGTATTTTTCCTCCAAAAGCAAAAGTAAAGCTGTGTGTCTTACTATGAGTAAATTTGTCCCAGTGTGTCCCTCAAAACCAAGAATAAAGTGCTGAAGGTGAAGCCCTTTCACATGACAGTGACTAAATTTTCTCGTAATATTTAGTTTAAACTTCTAATAATCAATACAAAACCATATTTTAGTAAATTTATTCGTTATTTATAAAAGAAACGAGGCTTTTCATTTAAAGAAAAATTGTCATGCTAGTAGTTTGATGGAAAAAGGGCGTAAACCACAACTTGTATATTTCTAAACCAAAAGCTGAATTAAACATTCTAAACGTACCGTACGTTTCTCTTCTTTACGATGTTATTTACCAAAGACGATGAGAAAATTCCACATTTCATGCTGTTTTATGTAAGAAAAACGTTACTTAATTTTCAACATCATTTTTTTCTCAAAATGCCTATTTCAGACTTACGCCCTTATCCCAAATAGCACCCTAGTTTACGCCAAGTTTTTCCCTTGTAGTCCTAAACTTACCACATAAAGTTTGTTTAAATGTTGTAGCAAATTTGGAATTACAAACTTGACATTTCCAAGTTTGCTGTAAGTTTAGAGTTACAAACTTTATGCACTGCAAGGGAAAAACAAGGCTAGTACAAACTTGGGAAATGAATGGTTTTCATTAGGTGGGAGGTCTCTCTCTCTCTCTCACACACACACACACTCTGTAAAATAACAAGCAACAACAACAACCCCCCCCCCCCTTACATACACACACACACCTTCCTTCCTTTGGTGAGAGTCAACTTCTCGGGTCGATCACATAAAGTTTTTTTGGTTTTGTATTGCGTATAATGAAAGAAAAGAACAAATATCTGTTGAAGTGTTATGACTAATCAGGGGAAAAACATACTGTGAGAAACGTAATCAACTTGAACACGTGCTGACTCGTGGGCGCGCTGCTATAAAGAACACTGAAAAGCGATATTTGACACCTGCCGGATTAGTGTAGTGGCTAACGTGTTGGAAAGCTAATGTGAGGGCCCAGCTTCGATTCCCAGCAGGGTGATATTTCTTTTAATACTGTACAGTGACATATTTTTGTACATACAGTACAGTATACGCATTTTCAAATTGTATAAAAACACTAACCGTTGGTTAGGTTTGGATTATTATTTTTTAATTCCTGGCTTAGTAAGCCGACAGGAAAAATCACTACTAGTTTATCACTGTAAGGAAAAATCAAGGCTAGTCGAAAGTTGGTACTCTTGAGGTGTCTCACTTCTGAAAAATCACGAATCAGTCTTCTTCATAGCTCTATTCTAACACAGGACTAATAAAAATTTCCAAGTTTCGAATTAAAGTCTACATAAATGTCATTACTTCAGAAACTGTTTTCGTAACATAAGAGGACTAGTAAAATGTGCTATGTTCAGCTGAAGAACCGGTGAAAAAAGGGGTAGAGAGTTGGACGACAAGGTGAACAAACAAAGGTGAAGGTCGTGAGTTCGAACCCCACTCCAAACCTCTCTTTCCTCACTATAGTCTCTGCCAATGTTTTTAAAAACAAAGTTTGTAGCAAGTTTGGCTTTCCAAGTCTATAGCAAGTGTGGGTTTCCAAGTCTGTAGCAAGTTTATCATCCATAAACTAGCAAATTTGCTGCACGATTATAGCAAGTTTGCAGCTTTGCAATGCCAAACTTGCTGCAAGTTTAATGTGCTATCTGGGATTCCATCAAACTCCTCAATTGTTAAAATGTTCATGCGTATGCAATATTTGTATCAAGTCGATAGTTATTATTTGATTAAACTTCTTGCTGGCAGTTCGTTGTTGAAACATTGTTCATAAGTGTCCTGTTTTGTCCCATTTTTTAATGTCTAAATTTATAAAATGTCCCGTATTTGTGTTTCAAAAGTCTGGTCACCTTATAATGCAAGTAAATGTTGTCCCCAATAGAGAGAAATGTTACTCTAAATGTATATTTGAAACAAGAGTAAACATTTTGACAATTTCATCCATCATCAAACGCATCTCTTCCCCTGGATTTGTAAGAGCACACAGAGGACTGCATTGTCGAGGTTTCCCAAAGTTGCCCTGTTCCGAAGATCTGCTCATATTTCAATCCCTAGATATAAGTTCTCTAGACTAAAGGCCATAAATAAATTGCGATAGATAGAAGAAAAAGACACAAATAAAGTTAAAATTCGATGTCTGCTTTGTGACACAACATTTCCGAAATAGTCAGATGAATAAATTTATCTATTCGAAATTCAACACTATCTAGGAAATCTACACAATGGTAACTCAAGAATAAAGCTAAAAAAAAAAACAGGAATTTGATAACCTATCAATTTTGTTGCAGTGAGGTTGGAAAGGAGGAGTTGTGATTGTAGGGGTTAAGTTCAAGGTTAACTTATTTTATCTTCGCTGAAGAAGCTCACCTATTTTATCCTTTTATTCAACTTTTGAGTTACAGCGCAATAAGCGCAGCGCAGCGGGATAAGATTATCTTCTGTTGCTAAGAGGGGTGTTCTCTCTCTGTACGTACGTGAATGATGCACGTGCCACTCTCTCGACGTAAATTTACGCCTGCGAGTTGGTAAATGGCAGGGCTGCCACGTGTAGTGATTTCGCACTAGATTTAGTGTTTTTATAATTGGTTTGGTGATCTAGTACGTACTTTTGGTAAAAAAAAAAAGAGTAAACTAGTGATTTTTAAAACATCTTTTTATAGCCGCTGTGACAGCAAGAGCGCTTCTTTTACTTCTTTATTTCGTCCGAGAAGTTTCTTTAGCTTCTGCGTCTTTTGTCAACAAGGATTTCAACCAGGACTGGCTGGAGAGTGGGGTGAGGTAAGGGTCCAGCAACTCTCGACGACTTGGCATCCGAAATGTGAGAGTCCCATTTCGGTACCAATGAAAATGCCCCGCAGGCTGCATTTTTGCGGCACCGCACAAAACACCAATCATAAAATGAGTCGAAGGTGGGGACTGTTTCCATTGTCGTAAGCATTCACAGGATGGATATTCATATTGTTTGAGTTATCACTTTCTCTTTTCCCTACATCCCTTGTGGTAGGGTAGTCAAGGTCGGTCGTGTGCGCTCTCAAGGAAGGAAGAAGTGTGTCAAGTAAACTTGGAGAGTAGTAATGTCAAAAAGCTCTTTCTATTTCTCTCCCCCTCCTCTCTCTCTCTCCCGCGCGGTTTCAGGCACAGAGAGTAGAGATTATGGAAGTGGGTGTTTTGCTTGGAGGAAACCAAAGATTACAGCAAAACAACATAATAAAATTAAACAACTCATGAGGTAACATGCCAACCATGGGCAGAAGAGGAACGTAATTATGTTGTATTAGGCGGTAGGCCTACAATATTCAACGCTTCATCCCTTAATCCAGTGTTCGATTTGTAGCGGGGGATGTTTGGGATTATCCCCCTCTCGGCAAAAATCTTTCTGGTACTTTTTTTTACAGATATATACCTCTAACCTGAGATATGGACGATCCCAAAATACCGTATCATACATATCTCACTAATTCTTCCCCCTCTCTGAAAATTACACAAATCGAACACTGCCTTAATCTAGAACTATGCTATTAACGTTCCACTCCATTGGGAAGTCTCATTTCGAGCAAGGCCCCGCCGGTTTATCTTCGGAAAAAGGAAAGTACTTTGATGAAGAATATATCACAGTGTCTCTTTTCAAATTTATATCAATATCTTTTTGTAGAGGAGGGTTTATGACTGCAAAATGGTTGTCCTTTCCCGTTTATCTCGTTTCAACGCCATGTGAAAGCTACGATCGACTTTTGTAATTTTTTTCGTATCAGAGATAGGGAGGATTTTTTTTTTTTTTTTCAATAATCACTTGTTTAGCCAGAGGATTTTCAGAAATAAATTTTCACTCCCTTGGTGGCTGGCTGGCTATCTCAATATTTCGTAAAATTTTCTTTTAGTTCAGGTACTTCAACAGTATCAATTGTGTACTTGTACTGTTCACGTATGGAGTGTAGTAGTAAAACGAACTTGCATTTTACTGCGTTTTCGTTAGGCAAGTGCGCATATGTTTGTACTATATACTAAAGCACAATAATTATCGTTGTAATACACCTTTGATCGCCCCGCGCGTTTAGAGTCGAGTTGTTCTATTAGAATATTTTGTGTGCATATATAGTTCACTTCTTCGTAAGTTCATGGGGAAAT
Source organism: Lepisma saccharinum (assembly GCA_022664845.1). Lineage (NCBI taxonomy): Eukaryota > Metazoa > Arthropoda > Insecta > Zygentoma > Lepismatidae > Lepisma > Lepisma saccharinum. The sequence goes on along the minus strand of JAGDQP010013316.1, from coordinate 16,657 downwards.
CCACTAATGAAGTCTCCGGTAAATAGTAAATTATTTATTTATTTAAGTTTCTTCTTACTCAAGCATTTTGTTTTCTTCGCTATTACTATAAAGCGTCCTAAGGTAATGATTTAGGGACTTTCGGCCCCTCAAAATGGGATTTCAGAGAGGGGCCTACTATAAAAAATTGTATTATAAACATTTTAAATGACTTTTTTTAAGGTAGAGCGAAACTGAACGGTGTCACTGTAAATAATGTGAGTGATTGATCTTCTACCCAAAGGTCTCTGGGTAAAGTGAACCGGGATCTGATTTGCCATTGCCTTTTATCGGATGCAGGCAGGGATTCTGCCAGGAGTTTTAGTTTTGTGGGTGTAAAGTCAAAATTGGGAGGGTGTAAGTGAAGTTTGTATGGTTCTATAGACTTTTGACCTTAAGAAAATTAAAGTTGGGGGTGCGCTCGATAATTTGGGGGAGTCTGTCAGAATCACTGGATGCAGATAACGTCATAAGGACGGGACATACACTTTAAAGTGGATTCCGAATCATTAGCCTCATGTGTCCCCATCATGAATTCAACCTGAGATTTTGATTGCAAGGTGAAGAGCAAACTCAGTTATTCACCGGCGAACACCTCTGTGTGTATAAACAACAACCCCGTATAGATTCATCTTCTGTTTAGTGATTTTCAGATTTCTGATCTAGTACGAAACGACTTCTGTCATGTGGCAACCCTGGTAATTGGTTGGATACTGGATAGCTTGTAATCTTGTGGTGGGATGGTACCCAGCTGAAAAATAATAATAATCCAATTATGAAGTTTTCAACAAAATTGTTAAGAAAGGAAAGGGTAAATATCGTGTAACTGAATTAATTTTATGCTTAGAATTGAAAAGCTTCTACAGAAATTTAGACATCAAAGTAGGCTTTCATACGGAATTAAAAATCGAAGAATATGTGCATGTATAGTCGTAGTAAGAGTGCAAATAAAAATAGAGTAGTGCAAGGACAAATCGCGAAGTTACGTTATTTTCATTTGAATTAAACGAGCCTATGTCCATATGTATATCAGGATTGGTGTTCTTATAAAATAGTTAATGAGAGGCACTGAAAGGAAGTATTTGTATGCACTATGTACAAGGGTGAAAATTGGATTTATACAAGTGTTTAATGATAATGTTAAGAAGGTGTGTAGGAGTGTTGAAACGCAAATTAAATTAAGTTTTGGAGTCCTGAAGCAGTGTAATAAAGTTGAAAGATATATTTTTGTGGGACAGTATGAGCCATGGGTGAGAATTGGGAGTAACAGAGTTAAGTTCCGCAGAGCAGGTAAAGCAATAAATAGACATAACTTGTACATTATTACCAAGAACGTAACTAATGACTTCTGTACTAAAGTGAACAGAAGGCGAATGTATAGGTTCTGTAGAGTAATAGCCGTGGATAAAATTGCGTAGGGTGAATTGGTGTAATTTGAGTCACCTCTAGAAAATTTATATTTAATATTTATTTTCATGTTACACGATGAACCGATAGGTCTGAAATTTAATCAGTTAATTGGTAAATGTATGATGTATCTTTTGGCATATCACACTTCTAAGGTTTACGATATCAGTATTCCCCCCCCCCCTTTTTTTTTTCTTCTTTCAAATGCGAATTAGTGCTATGTGAGAAGTCCGTGATTCTGAACTAACCGTGCTCGGGTCTGAAAGCAATCAAGCCATCGAAATTGTGTCCAGGATAACATTTGAGACCTATATAACACAACTGTATAGTGACTGTTTGTTATTCATTAAGTATTTGTGCAGAAAAACCAAAAAAACTTTTTGTTGTAATTTGGGTTAGTGATTCCTGCAACCATGCCACGCACTTATAGTTCGGAAATTGAAGAAAACTCATGATGAACCGGCTATAGAAACAGCTTTGACAGAAATTAATGAAGGTCCTACTATCAGAGCTGCAGCTAAAAAACTCAACATACCATCTGAAACTTTGAGGAGGAGAATGAAGAATTCTGAAACTAAAACAGGTGCTGGAAGACCCACAGTGAAGAACGTTACATTGTTAAAGCATTAAAGTTTACTGCCAAATGTGGATATCCAATGGATAGAGAATTAGTGCACATGGTGGCTAGTTATGTTAAGTCTGTTGGTAGGAACGCTCCTTTTAAGGGTGGGATACCAGGCTTTGACTTTGTGCGAGGGTTTGAGAATCACTGGAAACATGAACTGACAAAAAGAAAACCACAAATTGTCACAAAGGCACGAGCTGAGGGTTTATCAGTTGGAATACTTTATGCATTTTCAGAATGTATTACAAAATAATAAGAATCCAAACTGCACATACGAACTGTGATGGCTCCGAGGCTCTGGCCTTCAAACCTCATTGCAAGAATTATATCAGTGTAGCTTATTTTTCCCAAATCAACTGTAATATACCATATGGTGGGGTAAATTAGGTCAGCACTGAAAATCAGTTCAGAAAGTAAAAAATGACCCGAATTTCCCCAAGCCTGGGGTAATTTGAGTCACCAGTTTCGGACCTCTGTAATTCAGTGGCGGCTCGTGGTTGAAACAGTAGGTGAAGTTCACCAAAGCATTTATATGTAAACACGCTTTCACATTAGCTACTGATAATAGTTATCCTGAATATCCAGACTTTACCGATTTATTCTTAATGTCATTTACGTATATTACTCAATGTTGAGCATCCTGCTGGATTGCCCCTCCCCAATACACCATGCAATTATTCATTCATATTGTTCTCCTTAATACTGATTTTCTACCTTCCAAATACATCGTTTGAGTCAGTTTGCTACTTCTCTTCAAAAATGACCACACCTTCACATGGCTGTGCTAAGTACATTTATGATTGAAATAGAAATAACACTTTTCTTGAGTTTGTAATTAAGTAATTTTTCAAACAGTGAAATTCCATGGGACTTTTGGTGCGTGGGGTCCCCGGTTCGTTCCACGCGGACTTTGTAGTGAACAAAGGCCTTGTGCGTGGATTTTCTCGGGGAGTCGGGGCTCTTCCGTTTTTTCTTCCATTTTCTTCATTCCACCGATTCTCGCATCATTATCCATTCGGCCAGAGCCAAAGTACGTTTCCCAAAGGCCTTGAATATTCAAATTTAAATGTAACTCCACAAATCAACTTGAGCATTCTTTTTAAAACTTTGCTTCATGTTCTCACGACGTATTTAATGCAATTATAGATTTTTTTCTTACTACAAAAGTATGGTTCTCTTTTAGAGTAATATAGCACTTATTCAGAGCTGCACATGAGGCAAAAAGCGACTAAAACTAGACTACATTTTGGTATCGTAATTTCCCTTCGGTTCCACATCAGAACCTTTAATATTTTAGCCTTTTCCACCCCACCCTTAAGATTGAGTGAATTGGCATGTTTTCTTAAACGCAGTATTCCGAGAATGCCTACAACGAAATTCATAGAAATGATTTGTCCATCAAGCGTTGGTTCCATGAAGATAGTGAAGGAAATAGTAGACAGAAACTCAATCAGATACAAGGACGTTTCGTAAGCTTCCCTTTTATGTCATTTTAGTACTAATTACTTCGCTAGTCTCAAAGAAATACAGTAGTTTAAGTTTAAGTTTCCACAAACACCACCCGGGACACGTTCCCGACACTCCGTGAACTGAATTCTTTTGCATTAAGTCAGTCGAGCACCGCATCCGGCGTCAGGTTAATGAACTAACAGGTTCTCGTATATTAGGTACAAATCTACAAAAACAATCTATTTTTCTATTCACGTTAAACCAACAGGTTCCATTTCATACCTTTTTACACAAGCTTTTACTGCTAATTCTGTTACCTCATAATCTGCTTAAATATCTGCCCTAAACAATTACTGATATCTGTGTCATTAGACCACATTAACTGCGAGTGTAAACATTTTAATCTGTATTATGCTCATGGTAAAGGTTTAGGCAGTGTTCGATTTGTTATAAATTACGAAGGGGGATTATAAAACTAGTATTTGCTTGTAACTTTCAACCTACTATCTGTTTGGATGGAAATATAAAGATTTATTTCTGGTTGGGATGATATTCGGAATCAACTACCGGGAATGAAATTCTCACGCACCAGGGAAAATCCTGGAGGATTTTGTCAGCATCTGCTTGAGCGAGTCTCTCTACCTAGTAAACTTATTTCGCTATTTTCATTTTATGCATTGAAGAAATATTAATATTACAATTTTCTTCATATAAATAATCAATGCATTTATCTGCAATATAAATTTACACGATCATTTTATCACCGACAAGATTTTTAAGCAGTCTTTAAAACCTAATAGTGAAGATGCGACCAATTAATATTCTTAAAGCTTCATAAATATAAATATTTATGTTACTAATATAAAGCTAATATAAATATTTGTCACTCATCAAATTTGTATATGCTCCGGATTATGACGAGGATATATTTTTCTTTTTCCATTTAAGTGGGAAATTGTGGCTTTAACATTTGATGGATGGATTAACTCCCATACTTGGCTTCGATTTTTTTAAATTCATTTTAAGGCCTTTAGGCAACTATGGCTCAGGCCGTATGGATGACGATGGGATGAATTGGTGGAATGAAGAAAGTGGGAGGAAACGGGAACACCTCGACAAAACCCACGCACACGGTGTTTGTTCACCACAAAGCCCACATAGCATGAGCAGGGATCGATCCGACGACCCCAGCACCAAAGGTGAGTACTTGGCTTCGACATATTCTTAATCCGATATGCGTATATAATAATTACATCTGATTGTACTAATGATGAACCTAGAGGGTGGGGCGAGAGAAATCCCCATTTTAGCTTCAAAATTCTCCAGGGAGTTTGTTATGAGCCATAGCAAAATATAAAATATTGTTCTTGAAAGTAAAGTTCCTCTTTTAGCGCAATTCCTACCCCACCCCCACACACCTCCTGAATTCTCTGCATTCAACACTGAGTGAGAAGACTTCAGCGACTGGATAGTTATATTTACGTTGAAATTTTTCTACTTCGTCCGCAACATGCGTCTGAATTTTTCCCTTCTTTTTGTCTTAAAAGCGTGATGATAGATCAACTTACTATGTTTTAAAATCGTACATACTTTAGCTAAGATGCTAAGCATCCAATTTACTATATATTTTCTAGTAGTAAAATCTGGATTATACATCGTACAGGCGATGAAATTCCTTACGACTGGTAATTATCATGTAGTTTTCAGCCCTGTCGCAACCATTCATAGTGCTGCTAAGGTGGGATTTGGAGAAAACAATTCCAGTATCTCCCTATGCATTGGGCAGTGAATCTCTTTTGGAAAGAGCAAGAGAGAACTTCACAGGCCCCACAGAGTAGGAAAGAAAGGAGTAAGTCTCTGCCAACGCTAAGCTCCAGGCCGCTTCTGATTGGTCAGAATGGCCTGACAGAAGTTCACCTTCTGCTACAAATTGGGGACCTCACTTCCGCTCAAGGTCAGTAGAAAAGAAGATAGCTAGAGACAATTTTTTTAAATTTTTATCTAGCTTTTAATATATTAAGCCTGAAAGAAAAAACACACTGAGAAGCTGACCCAAATTACCCCAGTACACCCTATCTGGGGGCCAATATAAATTTACAAAAATTTTAAACACTTCTTTTAAAATTATTTTCTTTGCAAATCTTCTTGGATAGGTGAGGTGAGGTTACGTTAGGCTGGAACTAGCACCATAGCCGTAACTGATTGTGGGAACTGTGTCAAGTTTAAACACGCGTATATGAAAAAAAAATTACCCTATTGACCCATATTATCCGGTCTACAGCACTCGTTCTTAAAAAGTACTTGTTAGTGTTACTTCCGTACGCACAAACCGACATGTAATTATGCAAAAAAGTACGAGAACCACACGAGAATAATTAATTAGTAAAATACGCACTCCAGTCCATTCGGATTATGGTGACACGCGGAGGAATACTAATGGTGTCACTCACTTATGAATAGCATAGCGGTCATTCTTCTTATGAATGGCTCCCATGACAGACAAGCCCGAGGAATCCCCCCCCCCTTCTACTACCACGTTAAATAATTACACTTCTGTATGTGTGAATATTGTCGTACCCTTTGACACTCACTCCAGTGAAGTAAACACTTCATTTGCCACTTACCTGTTAATTCCTCGAGGTATAAAGGTGTCCTGCAGCAACAAGAAACTCGTGAACGATTTCCTCTTTGGCGAAACGACGTGTAAACAAAAATTCACGTAATTAACCCCCGAAGTGTTCCTCCTTTCTTCCTTCCTTGCACAGTTAAAGACTTTGAGAACACTCCACCTTGACTCGATTGATTGTGTGTATACTGCAGTAATGCCCCGGCCCATGAGCTCTCGATTTCTCGTGCATAGATCGCCGCTTTGTGGAGTGCATACAAATTCAACGGAACGATTCGCCTTGAAGTGTTTGAACCAATTGTCCGAGAGACAGTCATACGCTTTCCAACAGTCAGATTATCGTAGTTCTCGGTAAAATTCTCTCCTTGCACTTCCACCGGAACTACAAAAAATTTCGTTCGGTCCCCCTTTGCACTCCACCAAACATCCACTGCCCTTGAAAAGTTTAATGCTGAGATTTCGTAACCAACATGCAACGCTCTTTAAATTTTACTTTCCCGCTACACATGGACAAAAAACAACTGATATTTTTTTTTTCAGTAATTATTACTAGTTTTAAAAAATAACAGTTATTCGTAAAACCATACAATATATGTTATAAAGTTATATTTTAAACTGTTATTTTTCAATAACTGTTACTACTATAACACTTACTGACAAATAACAATTAGGTCTATCTCCACTTCCTGTATACGCAACGCAGTTACCACCCCCAATATGGCGGAAGAATATATAGTCCCACATATATCTACGTATTTCACTCTGAAAACACTGGATCATGACTCCGTAGGGCTACTCTAACTTGTGTTTCGACACTCCTACACACTTTGGTAACATCATCTTTCTCCTGTAAATTTTACTTACTTTGTGTAGATAAAGTTAGCCGAACCAAACCTGACCTAACCTATTCTAACCTAACCTAGCAGAAAAATTGAAATAACCTAAATCTGAAGGCCTTTAAGAATATGGATGAAGTATACCAAATAAATGCCAAAAATAACCTAACCTAACCCACTCTAATTTAACTTGTAAATAGTAAAAGAAGGCGATAGCTAAAAAAAAAAAGGCATATGAGTGACGCCATTAGTATTATCCGCATACTACTATATCCGACTCCGAGTCAACTGGAGTGCGCATTATACGAATTATTCATCATAGTGTGGTTTCCGTAACAGGTTTTCTGTCTGATTGTGCGCCTTCTGAAATGCCAGAGAAACTTCTTTTTTTAAAAAAAAAAACAGTTCTGTAGAGCATATCATGTTGGCCAGTAGCTGTCTCAAGTTTGTAGTAGATAAAGTTGTGTTTTGTGGGGTAAATATTACAAAGTAGAATTCCAGCGCGAAATTAGCACTACGTAGGACAAACAATACAATTGGTATATTAAGTGTTCTAAAAAGTAAATGCCTGTATCTACCCTTTGTGCGAGGGTATTGATAACTGGTTCGCCCTATTCCTCCATATTATTAAGAATTTTGTTTTTCATATGCACACGTAGAACTGTTAAGACAGATTGATGTGTTGTTGGCATTAGCATTTTCAAGAACTACTGCAAACTACGGGTCTCTTTTGTAACGTCTGCCTCCAGTCATTGAAGTTCAGCTGAATTCCAAGGAATACAAGACACACGCGCATTGTTTCCACAAATGCTTGGTAGCTTATTTGGAGAGTAAGCCAACTCTTTAACTGATGTTCACCAGAACCAGACGACAGTGCCGGGTCGCCACTCAGCCACGCTACGATAAGTCTGCCAACACACACTGATAACTTACCAAGCAGACAAGAAAATACTCTGGATCGTTGCACACTTCAGAACTAGCTGTCATTTGTGAAAAATATTGGCTCAGATTTCCAGGTTGACTTAATCTCAGTACACTGGTAATAATAAAAAAGAAACTATGTCAAAGTAAACAGAACAAAAAAAAATACTTATTTCAAAGGGGAAACGCAGTCATAAAAAGCTCATTCGCAATGAAATACAAACACCTGCTTTCTTACAGTTCATTCAATATATCTTGCAAAACGCACTTGCATAAAGCACAAGATAAACTTCAGAGCTATCATCTGAGCTCAGTATATATATTATATTCGATGCATCGATCAGCTATCACATGAACACTGTATAATCTCAATCTTCTGCTTCAATCAGCAACAAAAACATAATTTCCCTTGTGGATGCCACAGAGCGTAGATAGCACCTTTATAATATATCAGTTCCATTTTGCTTATAAAGTACTGTACCAGCATTAACCGGGAGGAATCGCAAGAAATCAGGAAAAAATACAAAAACTTCAGTAGCTATCAAAGCTGGCACCCCTGCTGAGCATGAAACATGCATCAGAGTCTAGGGTTGTTCTAGAGATGATCTAATGTCAAACAAGTCCAAAAGGCCCATAACAGAACTTGGAGGAAACAAAAACTGCCCTGATACATAACCTTAGCTAGAACATGACGATCATTCTCACAAACTATAGAAAACTAGCTGCAACACGATCAAGATAAGCTTGAATTATGAAAGTTAATAATAAATACCTCGGTAGATATATAAGTTATTAATCCCTACACTAATATTAAGCTAATTAAATATTTCTTTTAGTATAAGTTAAACCTTATAGTTTAGAAGCAAACGCACTGGTTCATTCCATCTTGTATTTATAAATATTGTAGTGAGTTGTAAAACAAGCCAAACTGACAGAAATAGACAATTCCATTGAAGCATTAAATGCAGTTTGTAATTCTTTTGGAAAAATTATTACTGTTTAGCATAAAAAATACAAAGTCCAAAATTAATAATGATCTGTTTGGAATGACTGAGTATACTTCATGGATATAAATATAAATCTTGAAATTTTACACTTCTTTGGGAATCAGTTGCACAACATTATCTCACAAACTATTAGATTGCTGACTTTTAAACTGGTTGTATTACTTCTCAGGCTTCCTAAAATTATTACTTGAAAAATTGAATTTAATCTGGCTGGAGGTTATATGAATACTGGACACTCAACACTTGCAATAAAATTAACAACGAAAAAGTAGCTAGGTAGAGGGATCACTAAACAACTTTTAAATAAACTTCTACAAATCAGAATACTAATGGAATACAACTCTGATCCCTCTTTCAGAAAGTTAAAATTACGACAACGGAAACATATGTACCTATATTGATATATTTTCACTCAAATACTTAACTTCTAGGATGGAAATATTCTAAAATTATATATATTTTAATAATGAGCAACCACTATATCTTATTAAATTCGAAAAATTTAATGTAGGCAAAACCTAACTCATGAAGATTAACATATACCGTACTAATACCTGTATTCATTAGCAACACAAGTAAACGAGACCAAAAGAAGAAAAAATATAACTGATAAACATACAATGAGTATGGACAAGGAGCATAAATAATGCTGTACAAAGACAAACCCGAATAATGGATGACAATACAGTATGGGACACCAAATGTCCATCAATATCGTGACAGGGTGTACATAGTACTACATAACCAACAATAGCAATGGCAATAGTGAGCAGTACGTACGGCCATTTTGAAAAGGGTGTAAGGTTGTTTCGTCAATGAAGACTGTAAAAGGTTTAACCGAAGTCAAATTGAGATGACAGCAACGAGAAAACACGTACCGAGGGAATAGGTGTGTTGATCTGCTTGAGTAGACATGGCGGTAGTGCAGTACGATATGACCAGAGAGTATGTACTTCAAGCTGCCTGAACATAACCGATAGCCAAGCAAGGGAGAGAGTGGTCACAGTAGGGAACTTAAACCTGGTAAAATAGACATCCTATATGTTTCATGCGTTAAACTATAATAAAAACAAATAGGCCACTTCGAAAGCTTTTTGGCAAAGTGTAGACATGCATAAGTATAATAAATTATTAGCAGCTCAACTTGCAGTGTGTAAAGCGGACAACAGACATGAATATTTATTTCAGTTGACACTACCAGTAGTTCAATATTAACAACTTTAAACATTGTTTTAGGCCTAGTTGATACCAACCGTTAGACAAACACATTTATCTTAGCTGAAGACTACTTGTGAGGCAAATTGTATAGCAAAACATAGCCGAGAAGAGAAATAATCATTCTTAATATCAAATGAAGTGAATTTCAAGCCTTTTCTCATACAGAACGCTAACAAAATTCTCGTAACAAAAGAAATTTCATGAATTTGTAAGTAGGATCATATTTCAGAATATTCGTCACTTTAATATACTCTATTGGCAAGATTAACTCAACGATACTACATATATTTTTGTATGTAATAGCAATTTAGAGCAAAACAAAGGATGTACAACGCAAATGCAATGACTGGCGGGAAGTTACTTACGCTCCGTAAAAAGGGAAGTACTCGAAAATGTAACAACTTATCTTCGCTTTCACGCAGACTTCCACACAAATATTCACGAAAGTCACCAAAAGCTGGTATGAAACACTGGTTAAGTCGCAAATCACTATTGTTCCGATATCTAATACAATGGCGGTACACTTCCTCACGTGACGAGTAACTGGCAAGTTAGTTTTTATGAGTTATCTGACATAAAATTAACTTTCTTCATGAAATAATTTAAGTAAACCTCGCATTACATGTTTTAAATTCCTTTTCCCAATATAAATGTTTACTCATTGGCAGCAGATATATAAGATTAATTTAGATATATATATCAGAGAGCTCGGCAATAGATGTACGTTCCTCCATGTTTACAACTCGTTTGTTCTAACTCGAAAACTTCGATCCTCAACGAAACTAACCCACAACGAACAAAACACCATCGGGACACGGAACAGCTACAGAATAGCGGTGACAACCCGAAAACATGATCCCAATTGATGATAATGCATTTTTAAAACTAAATAAAAGTATCCATACGCTTAAAATTAAAAGTGCCAACATTTAGGAACTACTGAAATATGAATATTAATAAAATTACCATGTTAACACATCGAAGCAACAGCAAAAGAAAAGTAGGTCTAGTCTAACCAAACAATAGAGAGCAGCACTGGACTAAAGTAGAGATGTGTAGTTCGCGAACGAATTGGTCTTTGTACTGACCAGTTCGAACTAGTTCAGAGGATTCACATTGTAGTTCGCAAGCGAACTAAATGCGTGCGCATCTCACATATATAACTGTAGAAAAGTAGCAACCAAAGATACAAGGAAAAATATAAAACAGAGAGAGAAAGTTTAGTTCGCCTAGTGAACTAAATGCGTGTGCATACGAGAGGGAGCTTTACTGACGAAAAGGACATTTACGCAATTCACCCCCGCCCCGGTTGTAGACAAATCGCGGGAAATTTCAAGTTCAACCGCGTTCGCTTTTGTGATGTTTCTCAAGCAGATATTTTACTCCGTTTCTCTCTCTCTCTCTCTCTGACTAGAATGGTGGGTGCATCAATGCATGTGTTTCATGGCCCTCGTGCTGCTTTGAAGGGAGTGGGCACAGAGGAAGGTATTGTAACAACACTTCCGCCCGGGGACATCTCTTTCATTCAAATTTACAATTATTTGAACTAAAGTTGCAGTTCGCGAACTAGAAACCAGCTACCACGTGATCAGAAAAGCCCTTCTGCTGCTATAGGGAGACAATCTCAGTCGCGAACTATTGAACTAAACGAACTGGTCTTTTGAACTGCTCTTTCCTGCGAACTAGTCTTTGAAATGAACTGAACTGCCCATCCCTATCGGAGAGCAGACGATACACTTTTATGTTATTTCTTTTAGTGGTCGATAAAAGCAGTGATTTGTACATGTAATTTATTTTTTTCTATTTTCTAGATATTATGTCTTCGACTTCGAAATTATAGTAGCGGACGACAACTAGAAGATGTATTCATTGTTGGAGCAGCTCGAACACCTATGGGCTCTTTCTGTAGCGCCCTTTCTTCCGTTCCAGCTCCTCGCCTCGGTGCTATGGCGATTGACGTAAGTATGCTTCCCTCTCGTTTCCATAACCAGTGTAAAGGTTCTAAAGTCAGAAGAGGAAAATGAACAGTTGTAGATTAGTCGGTAGAGCGTTGGTTTCGGATTCGGAAGGTCCTGGGATCGATACCAGCGTCCGACCATCTTGACTGAGATTCTTTCTCAGTCACACCAGGTACATGTGAGGTGGTATCTAAAATTTTGTCATGGCTGACTACTTTTCCGTACCCTTTCCTAGCCTGAGCCATAGATGCCTAAAGACATAAGCAAAATTCATAAACAAATTCATTTGTATGTAAGTGTGATCTAGAAAGTAAGGAACAGTTGGTAACTTTGCAGTTACACCAACAAAACAGGCCTAAGATCAGAGGTTAATACGTTTCATACTAAGGCCATGCGCATGGCAATATGGTGAAAAATGAATGACAAAATCGGGCACTGACCCTTTCCATTTGATTAGCTTCTCTTAGAAGTCTGGAGAAATTTTCAGAAGTCTGTTTCGTAAAGAATAAACAACTGAATTATGTTTTTATGACTAATTATACAGGCAGGCTAATAGAAAATGGCCGGTGAGTACAGTTTCAAAATCTATTAAGTTGCATGAAATGGCAGCAGTGCGCCTATATTCTATATGTTTTTCAAATAACCATTGCATGTGGCTTGCGACTTGTATCATATCGGCGTTGCCAAATTGTGCAAATTTTGGAATTCTAAAAAATTTCCATCGCCGTTTTCTGAAAATCATAGTATACCTTATTTGCTCGAATTTCTTGTTTTATCTAGTGAATAGGAATATGCGTTCCTTTGCTGTACAGCCCATGTAGGGCCTTCAATGCTGGGCTACGTATGTTGAGCGTAGGAACTCCCGTTCGCCACTTTATCTGACTTTCGAGATGCAAATCCGATATTTCTTAATTAATGTAGTTCTGAACCGACTTGATCCTGGTTCAACATCGAAATTGTGAGGCAGGGATCGAATCCAGAACCGCCAGCACCAAAAGCGAAAGTGTTAACCAGTTGAATAAACAGAAGTTTAGTTGGGGGGACTGAATAAAAAAAATTACCGTAGATCTATGTATTACAAAACGCAATACAGTTCCGAATTAAGGATTCTTCAAATTAGTTCGCTGTATATATCGATACAGAAAGATACAAATGAGATTATTTTCCCGCTGGGGTTCGTTGAATGGAGTGGTTCGGAGCCCACTTTATAAAAGAAAAACCTGTATGTCTTGTGCTTAGAATCTCATCAGCTCGTTTAGGATGTTAATAACAATTCAAACAAACGAGAATTTTAAAAACTGTGCTCATTAGAATCCATTGTGTAAGCAGCATGTGTCACTATCGTCTAAATTAAACAAATGAGACAGAGCCCAGTTGGAGGCTTGAGCAGCGAGCGTCCAGTTTGGATGATCTACGTGTCGTTGGCAAAGTATCACCGAGACCTCTCGAACGACACGTCAACCATCTTCGTAGTTGTAGTAGTTTTTAAGCTGAAAGTTGTCGGTGGACGGAAAGAAATTATCTATGTGGCTTTGTTCTCGTCTCACTGATTCTTTCAGACGACACCTCAGCTGCCTTCGTAGCCCCGTTAGTTCGTGAGTTAAAATTTTTCGGTGCACGGACACGATCTGTGTAGCTTTAACCTCGTCGAGACATTCTGAACGGCATTTCAACCACCTTCGTAACACTGAGTTGAAAGTTGTCGACAAACAGACATAGCGATGATATAAAGCTTTCCAGCTGCTGAAGCCTGAAAAGTTCATGGAAACAAATCTACCTGAATATGTTTCACTCGATCTTTCTCTTATAGTTCAATAGCTAAAGGTAACATGTACACATTAAAACAGCCGTTAACTATGAGAGCTGCGCAAGGACATTGAAGTATCGTAAATACTTTAGTTATAGTGTCTAAAGATAATAATTTTTGATTTGATGTGACATATCTACGACTCATGCTAATTATCACATAGTAACCAGTTCTCGAAGCGGGTTGGAAAAGGTAAGGAAATGCTTGGAGAAGTGAGCTAGTAAAAAGTAAGGGTACGCTTGCAGTTAGTGGCGGCGATTGCCTATTGAAAGTAAAGTAAAGGCAATGAGTTTCCATTAATAAAAAAGGTAGGGCAAGGCGTGCCCCCCCCCCCCTCACACACACACACACTTGGAGCACTAATAGTAAGCAAAGTAGAGCAAAAGAATATGAATCCGAATATTTTTTGTGCTACTTGCTAATCAAAGGCAAATTTAGAATCACGAAATTAAGATACTAACAGTCTTCTCTGTATTAGTATGACTTAAATAAATCACAGTATTGAGTAAGAGGGAATGACGTTCCTATATATAAATTTTTCTATTATTATTAGACCAACTAACAGCTTATACGTAGGACTGTGCGATATATCGATCGATCGATATTTTATAAATATCGAATTCGATATATCGATACTTCGATATCTTTCGATATTTCGATAACGAAAGTAGTCCCTCTAATTACTAGAAAACATGTTTTAATTACAAAAAATAAAGATAAAAATGGTGCGTGAAGTTTGCTTTTAAATAGATGGCTCAGCGCCGCAGGTGACTAACTGACATCAAGGCACATTTTGAGTTATATACTGAAATTGGTGTGCCAAACATGATCAAGGCCCAAACTATATCAGCAACGTGATGCCAAAATCGAGAAAATGTGGCGCCCCGTAAGGGCGCATGTAATCTGCAAACTTTATCCTTTGTGTTCTCAAAACTTCCTTGATGTCAGTTAGTCGGCTGTGGCGCTGAGCCGTCCGAATATTACATTGTGTACAAGGAAAAGATACTTGGAGCAGCGCTCACTTTACCCAAAATAACACATTAGTGTGATCATTTGTATCATCCCGTTATCTTATCTGACGGTTAAGAGATATTCCAGGCTGAAAGTGGCTTGGAAATGCTCTTACCTTCTTCTCCCACCCAGAGCATTTTGTTTCTGTAAGAAATTTCAAATGTCTCGAGATATATGGCAATTACAAATATAAACAAATCCACTGACATTGCAATCCACATAGGTGTTGGAAATTTCTTATCTAAATGTGCAACTTCAAGAACTTAAGAACAATTATTTCAACACTTTGATATTTAGATACTTCGATATATCGATCAATTTTCGACATCGAATTTCGATATCCAAATCGGATATCGCACAGCCCTACTTATACGTCCATTGTAATAAACCTTGAGCTTTGGACAAGGATTACATAAAATCTAAACCCGTTGTTGATCACTTTCGAGAAGATTCACTGGTTTGTAACTTCCTCCAGACATGACTTTGGTTTTAGAATTTTGTGGTGTTACAGTTTTTATTACTGATTATCATGATTGTTCCAATATAAACATCGAAATTACTGTTGTTAAACTGATAAATTAGTTATTTGTATTACTGTTGTGCTTCTAACAGGCTGCAGTACAACGATCTGGTGTATCTAAGGAATCGGTGGAAGAAGTTTATATGGGAAATGTATTACAAGCTGGATCTGGCCAAGCACCTGCCAGGCAAGCAGCGTTGTTTGCTGGTATGTAACCTTTAAGTATTTACCTATTATTAACTACACATTTAATTATATATAATTGTAAAAATTATTTTAAAACCGTTAATAAAGCGTTCGATGTAGCTCACTACACTCAACATTAATGAGTTTTAGGGGTCCGTTGAACGAAGTAATTCTGAGTCTACTTTAACAAAGATACTCATCAGCGCGTTTAAGACATTAATAAGAAGTTAAATAACAGTAACGAAAGCTTATAATACCTCAGAGTTTAATTTCATGACCACAAAACTAAAAAAGGTGAACGGTTCGCATATTGAGAATAGAACAGTGAATCCGCGAAACATTATGCAGGACGGTCAAAAACAAATCACGAACTGAATTCGAGTAAATACTGAGGGAGGTGGTCGTTATTGTATTTTTTGCCGATAAATGAATGGAGCTTGGAAACAGCAAGAGAGTAATAGTTCTAGAAACTCTAGAAAATCTGTACGTAAGATAAATAATTGACAAGAATATTAAGAGGAGAGTCGAACCAGGACCCCACGATCAGCAGTCAACAACGGTTACTACTAGATCAGCGGGACTGTCTATATATATATATATATATATATATATATATATATATATATATATATATATATATATATATATATATAGTCCTAGTCGGTAGCGCGCTCGACTTCAGTGCGTGCGGTCCCGGGTTCGCCTCCCGGTGGAGGCTCAAAAGTTTCGGTGTTGACCCAGCATCGTGAGGACAATTGGGGAGCTGCTGTGAATAAAATACAGTGGCGATCACAGTGAGAGCTTAGGCTCTCCTCTCCCAACCCGTCTGGTCAGCGTGGGAGCAGTAGAAAAACTCCTTCCTTCGGGGAGAGGCCTCATCCAGTAGTGGATTGAATATGGCTATGATTTATTATATATATATATATATATATAGATAGATAGATACATACATACATACATACATACATACATACATACATACATACATACATACATACATACATACATACATACATACATACATACATACATACATACATACATACATACATACATACATACATACAT
>JAGDQP010013315.1:0-42946 GCA_022664845.1 Lepisma saccharinum | reverse complement strand
GTTATGTTCTTATTAGCTGTTCCAATAAAAAGACCGCAATCATTACAAGCATTTATCCCATTGTCCAAGTGTACTTTAAAGGCAAGGATTTTTTCATGAATTGAATCATTCAAACCACATCTTTTCAAATGTTCTACAACTCGAAGTCATTAGTGAATGTGTTGTCTGTGTTTATGAGGGACCGCGGTGGCTCAGTGGTAGAGCGCTCACATCTCGTGTTTGGGGTCCTCGGTTTGATCCGTACTCGTGCCATGTGGGCTTTGTGGTGGACAAACACCGTATGTTCTTCCGTTTCCTTACATTTTCTTCTTTTTCTCCTATCATCAGCCATTTGGCCTGAGGCAAACTTGCTAAAGAGCCTTAAAAATTAAATTCAAAGAAATCATGTTGTGTTTATAATTACTCATGGTGGACCGATTGTTTATTCTTTGGAAACGAAGTACCTCAAGATGTGAAGATCAGCTTGTTCCTTCCTCGTGGGATATTTCATGTTTTCCCGGCACAATACGATATCTTATAGGTGACCTATTCGTCACTGTTCATAAAGATGAACTTAATGACAGAACTGAGCGTAACTACCAACCCTTATGTATTGGAATTGGAGCATCAACTAAAATACGCTATTTTGTTGACCATTCCATGGGATTTACTAGTCAAAAAAGCTGGTCGTTTATATTCATATTCAGAGATTTTGCCAGGATGTTTAGTTTGGGGGGTGTAAAGCGAAAGTAAGAGAGGTGTAACTATAGTTTTGCAGGGTTTCTATCGACTTTTAACAGTAAAAAAAAAAAAAAAAAATAAAGTTGGGAGTGCGTGCTTTACTATTTGGATACTTGACACCCCTCATTGAAAATCTGGCGCAATCTTTGTTCTTACTTCAGCCTTCCTCTCCCTCACCCGTCCTTATTTTACAACAATAGAATATTTGTACAAAATGTCATATGTGCGATCCATATTTTATTTCGGGTTGGCAACAATGTGACTCTAGCATAACTTGTTCCGGTATACAAAGATCCCTCCCCTCATAGGTATATACATCCACCAATGTTGATTTCATTCTTCCTTGTATTTTTTTACCTTACTTGAAGGTATCCTTCCATAAGGACTACTCGTGTATTGCACCTTTATTGGTCACATAGCAACGCATTGCACCTTTATTGGTCACATAGCAACGCATATTATTTTCTATCTCCTGATCCCATGGCTATCTTAGATCAATTTTTTTATTATCTTCTATAGTATAAGATGAAGTACCAAATAATTTTTAGAAAAATGAAGGGTCGCATTTTTCCATATTGAAGGTCAAAGATGACGTCAGATGACCTTAACTTCATTTATTGTCCCTTTTTTGAGAGGTAGTGGCGAACCCTGGGTCTGGTTTAGAGGGGTGGTTCCTTGCCTCCCAGTACTTGAGAGGTAGCACATTAATAGAAACAAAAGAACGGAAGGTAAAATATGAATCCATGTGTCCGTTACTGTTTCTAAAAATTACATATCCTTACACTGGGATCAGCTTTACTCTTTTATCATTTTTGGATCATTGGAGAGAAGATGGGTGTAGATATTTTAACTCTTCGAAACTTGTGTATACTATATTGCTAAGTGATGAATTAGTGTTGTATAAGGTCTTTGGTTTAATATTGGAATATTTCTTTGGGAATAGCATCGGAATGAGTGAATTGATTTGAGTACATTTTATTTTGTATTACAGAAATTGTGTTCGTCGTAATGTACAGGAGACTGTACTAAAAGCCGACTATTCTTTAAGCAACTATTGGGAGGATAGATTTTTTATCAAAGTAGGAAACTTTTAACGCCGACTGGGCGTATCCCGAAATTTCATAACCCACTATGAACAATATGTAAAAGCCAGAATTTTGTTTTGATTACTAATATATCAAACGCCTTAAGTTAATGAATCCATCAAGTTGACATGTCTTGCGTTTTGTGTATAATTCCATATTAGAATCAATGTATCAAACATCAATGAAGATACTCAACCACTTCTCAAAACAGCAATTAGAAAAGAACCGTTTACGTTTAGCGCCATTAAAAAAAAGGAAGTAATCTTTAACACTGTTCTTTAAGTCTGCACAAACTTTCCATCGCGCCTGCGTTCGACAAGAGAAGGTTCGCCAAAGAAAACTTAATAGCATAGCTAACAGAAACATTTTTGGACTCCAAATCCACATCATTGGATCGATTTGTCCAAACATTGTCCAAACATTTGACCAGGGGAATTCAGTTGACTGAGTCTGGTCAGAGCATAGACATATGCAAGTAGTGACATAATTTATTAAATACTAAGCAGATTGTATTTATAGCCACAAAGCCATTGAAAATTTATATTTTGGGCATTTACAACACCCTAAGACTTTACACTTCCATCACATCTCTATTGGAAGCAATGGTGAGGATAGTGGCAAAGACATTTCTTAACGATGTCATCCTGGTTTCATTCGTCTAGTGAGATGGATGACAAATGGCCTCAGTCAGGATGGCTGACCTAACTTCAACCCTCTTCATCATACGCTGATACTACAGGTCTTCACACATGAGTATGACGTTCCTTGGTGATTCAGTGGAAAGGAATGGGAATTGTAACATGACTCAAACGTTTGACCAAAAAAAGATCCTAGAACATATGCAGAACCAATACACACATTTAGGATATATACGCCTATGGCAAATGTGCGATCGAATACTAGCAAATAACTTTTAGTCATCTTTACATCACATTTTGAATGGTTCTATTATTTAAGCAGAGAAAACTAATAAATTATGTTTTACTCCAATAAATATCAATGATTGATCATTGAACACGTAAAATAGAGTTTTTGGACCCTCAAATACACACAGTTTGTTATCAGTATACACCAAGCCTTGTTTGATTATACCAAATGGCAATGGAAAATACCGTTGGCTATATTTGGTACCACTCAGTATTATACATCATAAGATGGTGTCAAATATCTTTCGGGTTCACATGTCTTAAAAACGCATTTATGGTGTTTCCAAGCTTGATGATAACGATCAATTTGCTTGAATGAAGGGGATAAGTAGTGTTCTTCAAATTTATTGGTGGTACAATCGATGCATTTGACTGGTGACGATGAGAAAAATCTAGAAGATTTTAGTATCAATGACCCTCGTTATTAGAACTCTAACCTTTCTGGTTCTTATACGAAATTAACTACCAATAAAATTCTAACACGCAGGGTTTTTGCCCATTGCCATGTTTGAATGGCCGTTCACCATATCGTAATGGCCGTTCACCATACGCGAGTGAACAATCCGGTTTTCTCAATAGAATTGTGACAGAAGATGAAATAAGATTAGATTTGTTCACTTGCTCCCACACCAAAAGTTCAAAGTGATCGAGTCATCACGCAAACTTAAGGGTACTGTTTTCTGGGACACATCCGGCTTCTTATTGGTGGGATACCTAGAACATGGGATCACTGTAAATTCCGATAGGTATTGTCAGACACTGCAACATTTGCGGGATACTATCCGACGAAAACGATACGATACTATCTGGACGAAAACGCCAGTCCTTCCATAGTAACGCACGTCCCTATACCACGCTTCAAACCATGACTGTTTTTCACGATTTCTGTGGAAAATTTTGGATCATGCCCCTATAAATTGGATTTGGTACCAAATAATTTTCATCTTTACTCTGCCCGAAAAACAATACATGTATAGACAACACTTTTAGAGCGATGACGATAGGAAGGTAAGAAAGTTGCCTGCAGAAGGCTTCGTTATCTTGATACAAATTTAGTTTCGACCGGTACTCACTTACACCCCACATAATAATTCCCCGATTGTGAATAGTACCTTGTTGTTTACAGATTTTCTAGCCTTTGTTTTATGATCACCCATCGTAAATTTACTGGCTTTCATCACAAACGTATTTGATGTGTCAATAAATAAAACACAATTACTCTATTTCAACAATATTCAAGGTTGGCCACGAATTTTTTAAATCACTATAGGTACTATATTATCAAATGACATTACAACCTTATCACCAAAGATTCACGCTATTCCGATGGGAGAGCTGAAAATATTCGTTGTTATTAATGGTGTCTTTCTATTAATCACTGTTCATTGAACTGTAATTATTATACTCAATAACACAAGCATAACATCCAATCGTCCGTGTCACAAAGTTCATATGCACGTTAAATATTCCTACGAAAGAGAAAATTAAGAGAGAGAATCACCACCTATTAGTGAATATCAACGCACTCTTTTTCTCATTTGAAGGAGCTACTTAAATTTGCCAATAGATGTCTCTTGAAGCAATTGCTTTCGGTCCTCAAGACTGCGATAAGTTATGTTTATGGTACATTTCCACTGCCTATTTAGAAGGGGCACAGGGAAAGGTTTAGCTGATCATATGAGTAGACTCATCCACATTTGAGCCATCTAAGACAGTCACAGGAGTCGACTTAAATAGACGTTTTGAAGAACATAAGCAATCACACCAAGAGTTTATAATAGCTATAACCAATTAATTAATAAAGATTTTCTAAGGAAGGAAAAATAGGTGGATTTCAAAACAACCTATTTCTCTGTTATTGTATTTTCCGCGCTAGTGGTTACTGCAGCCATTCAAAATTTGATATATAAAAACGTGTTGGACTCGAAGCACCGTTCATCGTTTCAACGAACAGAGAGAAAGAAATCTGTCATGAACCCAAATAATATATTAAACGACATTATAATACCCATTACCATATTTCATTAATACGTAGAAACTGTTATCAATTTTGCTTACAGATGGCAAAACACTCTTAACGGGTTCAATAAATACATGTTTCTTCAGTACTAAACTGTCTCTCTTATTTAGTAAATACATTTTCTATCTATATTATTAATAGCTCTCCATATTTGCTGTATTTTATACAAATCATTACAATAAGGGATTTTGGAATGAAAGATTTATTATTTCCCAGAAATTGATGAAAATGTAGGTAGTATAATTCTGAGCTAAGAAAATGCCGAATCAAATTATTTGTAAGTGTTTCATTGCTATTCAAATCAAATTATTTGTGAACGTAATTATAATTTTGTTTAAGTTTGAAATATGCAAGTTAAAATAAGTGAATTAAAATTAATGCAGAACTGTAGTTCTAAATATAACTTTTTTTTTGTAATTAACGGGGACCTCCTAAGATTTTATAGATCGTGGACTTTATAGTTTCAGTGTAGGCTGTATCAGCTAAGAAAGTAAAGGGGAAATATAAATGTTCTTTCTCCGGAAATCACTTTCATTAGTTGTGTTCTAAATTTCCTAATAAATTTAATGAAAGAGGCTCATTAGCTGAGGTTCTTCCTGTGTCAAATGTTGTGATTTGGCGAGAAAATGTTGGTTACCGATGTTTCAGTTTAAGGTGATTGGATTGCAATGCGACGTGGATAACAATGGAATTCAAGTGTCAGACAGAAAAGTTATATTTAAGTCAGAAAGTATTGATTATGCTCATTTCTTCAATACTCGCATGATTCATGCTCCCCAGTTGACGATATAACTGATACTCGACACTTGCCGGGACGGGCGTAAGCCATAGTGCAGTTACCGCCCATACAATTCATTTTATCTTTATCGACAGTTTGCAAATATAATTTGTTTTATACCTGAGTACCGCAAGTTTCCAAGTCGCCAGAAGTTATCCGACACGTTTTCTCTATTTGCTCAACACCGCAACACATTCTTCAGTCGGACCGCGGCGGCTAAGTGGTACTCAACTCTCGTGCTAGTGATCGTCGGCTCGATCCCTCCTCATGCCATATGGGCTTTGTGGTGGACAAACGGCGTGTGCGTGGGTTTTTCTCGAGGTTCCCTCGTTGAGTCCCATTTTCTTCATTCCACCAATTCTTTCATCATCATCGATCCGGGCTGATCCAAATTTGCCTAAAGGCCTTAAAAATTAAATTCGAAATTCAAACATTCTTTAGACGCGTTGCAACATTCATGGACTAGTTTCATCAAGTCAGTGATTCCGCCAGACCCCCAAGTCCTAGAGAGCAAACGTCAAATATTTTATGATCAAAAATCGATGGAAGGTCTGTAGAAACTCACTTACACCGTACCAATTTTAACATTACAACCCCCTAAACTGAAAATCCTGGCTGAATCCCTGCATCAACTTCTCTATAGCGAATTGTGTGTACGTTAGTTTAGTTTACAAAATATGGAGACTTAACTTTGCATTAGGTTGCGAAATTGGTGCAGTTTTTCTTCCAGCCGCGTTAATTTCTCTTTGGTTTTACTAAAGTGAGACCGCATCCATGCGGTATTCTATACTGTTTCCACTCAAGCACGTATTCTGTGACTGATAACTGCTTCGTAATTTCTTGCATTATTAATTCTAACGGTACTCCCCATTTTGAGGATGTGGCACCATCCCTGATCAGATGAAATAGTGATTATCGGGCAACTTGATTGTCCGACAGTGCCCTCGTAACAGGGATTCTAACAGATCCCCTAACAGGGGTTCACCCAGCAAATTCCCGAATACACACCGTCAACTTAAATATTCACCCTGGTAATCTTTAATCTAGGATTTACTTCCCCAATACAAGCAGAACCTCTATCTACCACCTGAGGTCGTCAAAAATTCCTTGGAATAAATTACGCAAATTGTGTTACATAATGTGATGGCTACATTTTAAAATCAAACGGCAAAAGGAAATGTAACAGACCAACTTAAATAAAATCTTCAACCTCCATTGTTTCCACTCTAAGTTATTAGAAAGTAAAAGTGTATTGAATTGCAAATCATTAGGCATGTTCATTGTAAGGTTGTAATCTAACTAACATTTTTATTACGTTTATATTTTATTTAACGAAAGATCTTATTTATTTGGTTGCTTCCTCTTGCAAATGATTTGGCTTTGGAACACAAGGAGAAAATGATGAAGAAATAGGAGAAAAGCTGTTTAGTTAGAAGTACAATTTCTTTCCAGAATGTGATATATTGCCTGATGATCTGTTAGCTCAGGCGACAAACGTAATAAAGTTAATAGACCTTCAAGAAGCGTTTCTACCATGACAAGTATCATCGTTCTTGCAAGAACAAAAGCGAGGACCTCCTGTTTGTAGTTCAAAAGTCATTTTTGTACCCTGCCACTGACATGACTGATGAGAATATAACATGAAAAATTGGGGGAATGTGGAACCTGTATTTAAAGTTCATAATTTTGAACTCTCAACTTTTGGATTTGCAAGGGCAAACACGTAACTTCTGAATGACCGTATTCGATTGTACCTTGAAGGTATTTCTTGAAATAACTTCTTTCCTTTTTTGATAAATGATAAAATGAATTTTATGAGCGGTAACAGCACTATGGCTTACGCCCGTCCCGATCTTCCTTTTTTTGAATTTTTCTCGTTTTATTTCAATAGAAAAATTTTATCCAAAAAAAAAGTGAACATTTTAAAAATTTGAATACAAATTATGTTATGTGTTAATAGATTCAAACATGGACAAACACAGATGTTTCTAATACATGAACATGTCGTTTCCATTGTATTTACGAAAATTGTGACAGTTTCTCAAGATATCCAATGACAACTAGCATTTAAAATAGCCAAAGTTTGCCATCCGCCATCTTGAAAAAGGGATACCAGTTTGTTTCAGGTAGAAATATTTGTTGACACCACTTGGAAAAATGTATCTCAAGATATACTTTTCACTTGGTGAAAGTTTCTGCTCTATCTCCAGAAGTGCAGTTTTTATGGTGTACAAATTCAGTTATTAGACAAAGTTAATTATTTTACTAAAGATGAAATACTACTAATACCTGTTGTTTGGTGCCTGACGGCATTAGGGGAGATGAAGTTGATTATATATGGTACAAGATGCATCAGATAACATAACATGACAATCCCGCTTGACTCCAATTCTCTCATTGTCAGAAATAAACAAGAAATGACGGTATTTGCATCACATTGTCTTTTATGTGTCCATCGATTGGTGAGTAGTAACACTCGCTGTAAACAAGGAGTCACAGGTTCGATACACGGTAGGAACATAAGTTTTTCGTAGTCCTCTATAAACTATAGGTTCCATCCGCCAGACGTCATTATCATCTATAACAAAGCAGTAGTAAATTTCTATCAGTTCACCTTGTCGAGAGACTTTCGGGTTAAATACCTGTCTCCATACTGAACACCCATCATGTCTTTTGTGATGAAATTGTGATACAAAAATAACAGAAAATCAACATGATCTTTGTATGGCGATGTACCTGCATGACTCTATCTAAATCCACCACTACACTCAAGAAAAAGTCGTTCATTTTGTGTGTGGTAATCAAGTAGCTGAAGTTGATCACATGTAAAGTTATTCGTCGCATATAATAATTTACATGATATATGCTTCAGAGACAACCATTCTCTAAATCCGTCAAAAGGTTAAGGAGTGACTATTCTCGGCAAGCCCTTTAGGGGATTAGTACTGGAAAGATTACAAGGTAATGCCTGTAGGTGAAAGTGGTGTCAAGGATTTAACCAGGCTCAAATAAATGTTCATCACAGAAAAATAAGTGTAGTACACCTGAGTCCCGGGGTCTACCGGATTACTTACTAGTAGCCGAAGTCAAATTTGGATGCCTCGCTAAAAGTTCCGATCCGAAGTCTCGAAGATTAACGATCCGACAAAGGGATTAAGAACTATTACTCATGCAGTCCTGTAAAGAGACATACAAGTAATCCCGATAACTATGGATCTTAAGTGCGGGAAACAAATTACCAATTTGGCCATAAGCAGTCTACATCTGTCGATAAATATTCTGTCCTTATCGTGCCTGATAACTCCCAACGACACTTCATTCTCGTTTGAAGTTTTTATGGCCTATGGCTGAGGACAGGATGCGGGAAGGAGTCGGCCCTCCACCTGGGGCTAAGTTAAAAGTACCATCCCGGTATTTGTCTGGTTTGACTGAGGAAAATTATTAGAAAAATCTATCAGGATGGTCAGTCTCTGCTGGTATCGAACACAGATCCATCCGAATACGAGGATAAAGTTCTACCAACTTTTCAACTCCATGTCTCACAAATAACTGATAACTGTACAGTACAAACACTGTATGGACTATGGAAATCCTATCCATATTCGCCTGGATTATCTTCTTCTCTCCAACCTTTGGGGACAATATCTAGCAGGGAGGAAGTTCGCTATCCATTGAGACATGTTAATCATGCTATTGAGGAATCCTTAGGGTCATATGACATTATTTGGTTGTGCAATTCAGACATTAGTAAATTCGCCGATGGGAACATCTGGATGTCTCGGAAGATTATTTTTCATATATTGGTACTTCCCTTGTACCAAATTTCTTTTTTCGTACATTTTAATAACTGCAATTCCCAATGAACTGTGTTGTTTATTCATAGTCTTTACTAAATATTGGATAGTTATAAATTAAGGATTAGAATTTCTATAGAACTTAAAAAAGATGATTAATTCTCAGTCCTGAAATTCTGTAACCACTTCAGACACCCATCCACCAAAGTCTTAGATAATATTCGGTCAAATTGACAAACAGACAACAGAGAGTGGCTGAAGATTGTTATTCCTCATTTAGCCTGACCCTCTCTTTGCCTCTCTTTGAATATAACCGTTCTGATTGTCATAACCTATTAAGAGGGATATTACAGTTTTAAACGCTAGTGTTCAATTGAACAAAAAAACTAGAGATCTTCTGATAGGAGATAAGCTAAAATTTTCAGACGGCCTTCCCCCTCTACCACTCGCTACCTATGAGCAGCCTGTAAGGTATGGGTAGGTTATAGAAAGTATCATTAAATATATGACACAAATTACGTTGCTCTGGTTTCTGAATTCTTAATGAGTATCTTGCAACTACCAGTAATGACCACTTGGAAAGCAGTATCTCAAGCCCTCCAATTGATCTGCAGTCCATCTTCATCCTCTTCTTTCTCTCGGTGCTTTCTTGACTTTTCTTGCCCTGTAGCTTAAGAAAAAGACGAGATGAGGACAAAGATAAAAACATCTCAACATTGCTGCCAACATCAGCATAATTATGCTGGTCATGATATAATTTAAATAACCGTGGTGTAGAATTAGAAACACAGTCACTGAACGTTCAGTTGCAGGCAGTCAAAATGTTCAGTTCCAGATGAACCTGCCGCACGTACGGCTATAGCAACTGAACATATTTAGTTAAAGGTATTTAGTAAACAGAAACAACATGTTCAGTAAGCAGTGTACCAGACTTTATAATGCATGTTACTGGACGCATACAGTAAAACAGTATTGACTAGCGAGAAAAAAGAGAGAGGTCTGGAGTGGGGTTCGAACTTAGGATCTTCATATTTGCTTGTTCTCCAACACTCTACATCTGTTCCACCGTTTCTTCTGTTAAACGTAGGACATTTTAGGACATTGCTCTAGGTTTAGTTGCCTTAAGTATAACCTTTTTACCATTTGTGTTTCGCTGCATGTACCATACAAGTTGGCTCTTGTACTGTTCGAAGTATCAGATGTTCGAAGTATCAGACAGTAGCAGAAAACCCTTAACTGAACCTGTTTAGTTAAAATTTATGGATAACTTTTTGTGTGCGCAGAAGGATAACTTTGAAAATAAATTTAAATAGGCATCTTTTAATATTCTGCCGTGCACTCTGCTGTGTTCACTGTTCCAACCCATCTCTTTCTTATTTATTTTTTTTTAGTAGAAATCCACACTGTTCATTTGTTCAGCTTTACGTTCAGAAACACATTTTACTGTTTCAGGTTTTGACCTAGTCCAATGTGGATCTAGGATTAAGATCGCCCTAACTTTCCCATTCTTTCTGCTTCTTCGTACAAAGTACTTAGTACACACAAGTTGCACTATACATACCTGTAACTTTCCATGTGTTCCATGGCAACTAGACAGTAGGCAGAACCTTCAAGAATATTGTGACAAGGTGACGGACCAAAGCTCTTTAAGGAAAATTATCTTATTATCTGACAGTTCATGGCTGATTGAATCAGAAATAGTTAGTACCTCGTTATTGCTAGTAAGCAGAGTCGAACCGGTCCGTAACTTGACCCGGTGACCCTTTTTTTAGCTCTGGTAGTAAGCCTTATATGGTAACCTGACTATTTCTTTCGGTTTGAATTCTTTAATAGTGAGGAATGTAATAAGTTAATTTTGTAGACACGGGATTTTGTGAACAAAAAAAAAAAGGAAAATATTGAATCATTGTTAATGGCACTTGACGTTGTAGTCTTACAACTTCATATGATAACTAGTAATCCTGATACATAATGTGGCTAAAAAGTGCTTCTTCTTAAATCTTCTGCAGTACTTATCCTTCGATTCTATGCCGCCTATCATTAATACAATATCAGTCATCATTACAGTAATTTGCAGCATCCCGAGAAATACAATTGAATGAATGAAAAGACGAGTTAATCAACATCTTTTAAAGTCTTCCAGAAAGTACTTTTTTCGCATAATGAATATAAATCATAGCTGAAGAACATATGAAGTTTATTGTTTTAGTTGTGAAGTAAACTTTACATGTTCTTTTACTACGAATAGTTATCTATTTGTACGAAAGTCTGTTTTTCATTTACTGAGTCTTTTTCTTCTACTGCCTGTCTCAGTGTCAGTGGATGTAAGATTTCTGCCTCTGGTTGAACTTGAATCCGAATTGTTTAGTGGTATCCACTTCAAAACACTGAGCTCAGTATATGTCTACAGTATAGAAGACTGCTTTAATTGGCTATTTATTTTTATTTTGTAACTGGGAATTTTTGTCACGCTGCCGATCACCAATGCCTCTAACGATATTTTTATCTTCTTAAAAAATACTTAAAATTTCTTTCGGTCATGAATTTCCGATAATGAACTCACCTCGTTAATGTTGACTGTGGAGCGGAAAGAGGTTAAGACAATTTCTCTTGACGATCTTGTTAATGACTTTGCTATAAAGATGAAACTTTCATACATTAGAGCTTTATATCTGCAATAAATAACATTTTACAAAAATTTGAGAATTAAAATTCCCTTACTTTTATGTCTGATATAACTTTTACTTGTTTTAAGCTATATTATATTAACAGCGAAAAAATAAATGTGGATTACATGTATGCAGAGTATGAAATGAAAACTACGCTTGGAAATAGGTAGAATGTACCAAACGACATACCATATAAGGTCTTTCCTAAATGAGCTTGCCCTCCCCTCGCGCTCGGAAGCAAAAACTGAAATAATGCAACTGGACATAAGCAAACCAAATATTTATTCCAGATTTTTAAAATTGAAGATCGTGTTCTATGGAGCGTAAATGTGGTCTCTCAAGTGGTCTCTAACACTGCATTCTTCTATTCTTTAACTTCAAAGAAATTAATTATATTTTTGACATTTTCGTATACTTTAAAGTTCGATCTCTAACGAATTGATTTGCAGAAAAAGAGTAAAAGATTCGCGGGAACGGGAATAGAAATCTAGTTCTGTGAGTAATGGTCAATTCCGTAAACTAGCTGAATTATGCAGACCACATTAACATCATAACTTTATTTCTCTATTTATTATTCAAGTTTAGTGCGAAAGATAGTAATTTTAATATTATCCGAGCAAAAACACCAGAGGTGCAAAACGTTCGGCCAAGTTCTTCAGCCCTAAAAAGTTGTGAAATGGAGGACGGATGAGCCAAGTTCCTTAGCGACAGCATGTAAGAGGAACACTGGAACTTGGCGCTAGGTGGTAAGGTTCATAATGTTCGACTTCGAACCTTAGGTTGATGGTGGTGGGCGTGGTGGATTTTAGGGCCGCCACCAGCCTTATTGCTTGATGATCATGAATCTTGCCACCTCGCGCCAAGTTCCAGTGTTCCTCTTACATGCTGTCACCAAGGAACTTGGCTCATCCGTCCTCCATTTCACCACTTTTTAGGGCTGAATAACTTTGTTGAACGTTTTTCACCTCTGGTGTTTTTGCTCGGATTTCACAGCTTTTTTTTTTTAAGTTTATAATATATAAACTTGCTTCGCTGGAGGCGATGCCTCCAGTATCCCGTATCGGGCTGCATCCACAACCTGTGGAGTTTTGGGGGACTGCGCTCTCTTTATCGCAACCAGACTCTCCGGGGGACTGCACCCCCATGGTGCAGATCTTCCCCATACTTCCGGTGGTTTGCCCCATTTATTGTAACCTGCTCGTGATGGTATATATTTATATCAAATTTCGTTTCACTAGCTTCAGTGGCTTGGAAAATGGGTTTTGGGCTGCCATTTTGGATTAAATATGGAGACATTTTTTAACATTATCTTATATTGTAGTGACCTAATCGTGATGGTACACCTTCATGCCAAACTGCATTACTCTATCTCGAACGGCATGGAAAAATATTTTTTGGCCTGCCATTTTAAATCCAAGATAGCGACTTTTTTCACAACGTAATATTTTCCTAAACTACTCTTGATAATACAAATTTATGCCAAATGTCGTACCTCTAGGTCAAACGATGTGGAAAATAGATTATAAGGTCCGCCATTTTGGTTCCAAGATTGTCTTTGGAGACATTTTGTAATATTTTCCTAACCTACTAATGGTATGTACTATCATACTATATTTCGTTTTTCAAGCTCCAGCCGTTTAGGCTGTGTATTGTATGGAAATTTCATTTTGGGGAAATTTTGAATCCAAGGTGACAATTTTTTCAAGATTTGTAATATTTCCTTAACCTACTTAAGATGACGTATCTTCACACCAAATTTCGGTTTTCTAGCTTCAGCCATTTAGGCTGTGTATTCTTTGAAATTTTACGTTTGGCGGCCATTATGAATACAAGATGGCGACTTTTCAAAATGATGGAATTTTTTCCCTATATCTATTTATTATCCTCCACCTTCATCACAAAATTCATGTTTCTAGCTCATCCTGAACACCCTAAACATTATGAGTGAGTGAATGTGAGTGTATGAATCAGTATGCCTAAAATATGCAATTTCAGGGGTTCACAACTCAAATATGCTTCAAGCTACGAATATGAAATTTTGCACACCAGCAGATATTTGTCATATTTCCTTAACTTTGAAAGCTCATATTCCCATCTCTAATATCTTTCTTCTTACGGGCTCTCGAAATCGCCGATTTCGCCGAAAACTCTTTTTTTCTGTATAACATGCTTCTGGCAGTGCTGACGTTTTGGGACGCGGAGAACTTGGCCGCATGCACTACCGCATGAACATCTTATGAAAATAATATGTATTAAAATAAGTACACAAGTGGAAACACGAGATGGATGAAAGTTACTCCGCTTTATGGAGAAACAAAAGTCGAAAATCAGAGTTTTGTTGTATTTACTCTTAAATGTGGATATAGTGTACTTATCCCTTTCGTGGAAAGATTGCTAACCTTAACTCCATTTTAAAGTTTAAGATTTTATTTGTATTACCTTAACGTTAACTGAAAATGGGTTGAAACTGGCCAAAGTTTTTTGTCGGTGAACGTTCAACTTATTTTACGCTCTAAATCCGGTCATTTTCTGATCGAAGTGTAAGCTAAACTGGCAATTTTGAGGCTACGTACTTTCCTGGATGAAGCTTGGTTGGATATCCTATAATCCAAAAACAGGAGTAACGTTACTTGCTAGTCACTGAATGTCCCGCCATTTTGAGTGTTTATATTGCTTTTACACTGTGAACAGTAAACAGTTCACTGGTGGACCAAGGATTGCATTGGCGGAAAGAGAAATTAAGTTGGGTATAAATCTTTAACTGTAGCAAACGTACATCTTCTTTTTTTTTTTTTACATTTCTCGTAGTAAAATCAACATGTTAGTGATTAACCTTCGCAGTAAAATTCTAGCTATAAACATCACTCGGAAAGCCATAAGCACCAACTTCCTTCGTAGCTAATTGGTGAGAACGTCTGACCAGTGTGCAAATGGCCCTTGGATCGAAACCCAACCAACCCAGCTTTTTTTTTAATTTTAAATGAATATTACCTTTCTTCTTTTCTACTTTCAAAAAAGAAAAAAAGATCTGATAAAAGGGAAATTGATATATATATATATTGTTGATAAAAGGGAAACTGAAGTAATAAACTTATAGGTATAATATACCGTAAGTATTTTAAAATTTTACAGAAAGTAAAACGTTCAACCGAAAACTGTCTGAATGTAGGTTTATCCAAAAAGTGGAGGCAGCTCAGCTGCCTCCATTTTTTAGATGAACGTTCTCTCTCCTATTTTTACAGTGTAGGGAAAAGAAAAATACAACAATTCAAAAAGGCATGATATATTTGCAACAATTCTTTTATATGCATTTTGCACACTTTTATGAAGAAAACTTCAGCAATTTTATTTACATGTGTAAATAAAGGGTAAAATAAGTGTATTTTATGTAGTACTTAAGACGTAATGGAAAGACCACTACAGAAAACTGAACGTGAAGAAAGTCAAAGAGTCAAAGTGTGCCATCTATTGGCGTACAAAGGTTACGAAATGTGCAAAGGTTGATGCTTGGCAGATCATATGACAGAAGAACAATAGTGAAGTCAATGTAGAATAGGAAGGACATTATTTTTTTTGACACATTTTGCATTGTAGAATGCTATTCGACATCATGGGCGTCCCCCCCAGTCATTTCAGAATTACTTTAAATGTTTCACTCTAAACGATAAATTTAAAATTAATTCCCCTCCACCCACAGGGTCTATCTCCTAAATCCGCCCATGTTCAACATAGAATTAAAATGGACAATAAGAGGAACACCAATGCAACGCATAAAGAAATATGATATTCCGTTACAGTAATGAAAGCTTAGATTTAGTATGAATGAAAACGATGTAAGAAGATTTAGAAAATCTGTCAATAGAAAAGAAACAGCAATGATAAAAGATAGGGCGGATGTAACTGACTTGGTAGAACGTTGCTTTGGCATTTGGGGTGGTCCTGGGTTTTCTCCAGGAATATTTCCTGAGTCCCACAAGGCAAATATCAAACTAGTACCTTCAACTTAGGTCCTGATCGAATCTTTCCCGCATTGTTTTCCCTTATCCTATCCCTCCTGAAAAGGGCATTAATAAAGCTATACTCAAATAATGATAAAGTTTCCCTAATTTTCTTCCAATTTCGTCAAAATTTCTTTATAAATGAAAATTAAGGGATCAAATATCCAATGAACCTACTGCTATGCAAGTGTCTGATATTCTAATTAATTTTGTCCTCAAGAAGTATGGGTAACGTGTGCTTGAAATTTGGAGGAGGGGGGATTATGTTTTTATGGGGATTTCAACATGTTTTCTTGTGTACTTTACTTTTTCATAGTAACTGGTTTTTTTTATTCAACATTTCTCGGAGAATGTTTATTCACAACATGCTCACACATTTTCTGGCTTGCCTTCTTTTTGCATTGAACTTCTTCAATACTGTTGGGTAAAAACATGACGGAATTATTAGGTTCTTAGTAGTGCAGTTGTTAAGGCAATAGCACAGAGAACCTTCTAGAGATGTAGCCAACATTTTCTTAACTTCTGCTCATTAGTTTCTGGCTTCGAAGAAGTTTCTTTCCTGTCCATTAGATGTCTCTAAGGTCAATAGCTTATTTTCTTATACATTGTGATAAATCCGAGCTTATGAATAGTTCGTACTGCCATATTTCAGCTAACAAGAAATGCTGAATCAATCACAGAATTTCAGTTAAGCAGGATCTTTTGGAATATAAGGCATTAAGCTAAAAGAGACATCTACCGATGAGGCATGAAAGTTTTTTCCATTCAGGAGAAAATGTGTACATATTTAGAAATGGAGGCTAATCCTCTATATACGGTCCAACTCACAGCAATATTTCTACTTATTTTCTAACTTATCGAAACGTCTTATTAATACATTGAAACTACAAAAGTGTTTAAATAATATTTGAATGTAAAAAATATATTAGAATTGATGAAAAGTTGACTGATTTAAGCATGGGAGTGTGAGAGTATTCGGAACACCGGGACGAGAATCGGGTGAGAAAATAATTCCAGTCCATTTCAAAACTTTCGGAATGGTTGGCGCTGATTTTCGGGAAGTCCCGATTATGATATTCCCGAGAGTAAAGAATTTTCGACATGTTTAGGAAGTTTCGAGCATCAACAATTGCCGACAAGTCGAGAAATGTCAAAAGTCGAAAACTCCCACGATGTCGCGAAGATTCAAGTGTCGGAAATTCCCAATCATCTAGGGAATTCCAAACAATTATTCATCCCGAAAATTTTCCTGATTTATCGGGATTTTTTTTTGTCTTCTTGCCTCAGTCCCGTCTTGATACGGAAGAAAAGTTCTACCCAGCTAAATTTCGAATCATGTGCATTCCTTTGTATACAGATATATATGCACGAGCAAGACATAATTAACATTCTTTGTCATTTTAAAATGACAACAACTACGCATTTCGAAACTTTTACTTAAGGACACATGTTTACAAGACCAACTCAATGGACTTCAGCAATTTCTCTTCAAATTCACTTTCAACACTGTCACTTACGAATTCCTTTTTTAAAATTTATAAGACTAATAAGACAGCAAACATATTTCGTCTTGACTGGATTCCTCAGTGTCCACGAAAGAAGTCATGTTATGTAATGGTCCCCTCGCTCTTTCTGTGTACTACTATTGGTCTTTATGAGTCTCTTCTGATGTCGATGACAGAATTAGATGTACTGAATTCTCTTGTCGATTGCACAATATATATCCCTCTTCAATATCTTTGAAAAAGAAGTCATTTCATACGCAATACTTGTCCGCCTAATAGCACCTGCAATGCAAATGGCAGTGCCCTAATTTCTCGCAGTGGAAAACTACATATCAGAGCCAAGAAAATTAACAATCCTAACATTCTTCCCTGAAGCGAGTCTTTCTGATTTTGTCCTAGGTCTCGAGCACTTTCTTCTTCTTCTTCTTTGCTCTGCCTAAAGTTACACTCATAAAACGTCTTTTAATTCTTCAGCTAAAATCTGTTTGGTACAAGTTCTAGGATATGTTTTATTAATGAAGTCCTCTTCAGTACAAGTATGAATATTAATTATATCAACTTTTCCCAGTAATAAAAAAAATACAAGGTTATTTTCAGATTTGGAAGCGCCCAAACTTAGGGAGGTATTTGTCACGAATGACGTAATATTTCAACAAATAATGACGTAATCCGTGCCATTATAGAAAATGAAAATCAAAGTTTTGTATAAAGAATGTATTTGGGTAAAGCTTGAATTCGAGAGGTGCAGCCGTTAGGACTTACCTACACAGTAAAACACGGTTTCTGAAAATGAAAAACAAAAACAAAAAAAAAAAAAAAAAACATATCGGTGCACCGAAAAACAATTTTCTTAGAAATGAAATATCTGCATTCACATTCAAAAGAAGTTCACTTATCTTATTACTACATCACTATGCTCTCAGTTTTAATTAAATGAGAATGCTAATCGTGTCATTTGTAAGAAAATAATTTGTCGGTACACAGCTATTCTCAATTTTACGTGTTTTTTTTTCTTTACTGTGTACCGCACATGTTGCGCGTAGCACATTCGCCCGGGTTCGTAAATCATTTTTATGCAGCCCCAAATCACACCTACAACAAAATGATGTTATTCATACTACTTCTTTAATAGACTGAAATTGGTGGGAAAAAAGTGGAAGCAATCAATGTGGAAACCGTTTCAAATATTTTGGATTTTATATCAACAGCCGTGGGCTTTGGACTTACAACTTAGGAGTTTCAAATAATTATAAGAAGATAAGTGTAATTAATTATCGTACTTGTGTATTTTAAAAGTAATTTCTAAATAATGTAATACTTTCTTCTAGGGTAGAAGACTCTTCATAGTGGGCAGATAAGAATTATTAAGAAAGAGCTACCTTAGTATGACTCAATAGAATTTTAATTTTGTTAATACAAGTATTATGTTCTTTTACCAATATCCAAAAGATGGCTCAGCGTATATGATAATATAATATGACAAATTAGTTGTGTTACACGAATTTTATTCATATAACACAACTAATTTTTTTTAAAGAAATACAGTAAAGTCTCGTTTATCCTACCTTCGATTATCCGACATACCATCGAAAAACAAACAAACAAAAAATCATTTGGCAACAAGAACTGCATGTTGTGAACGTAGTCTATTTTGTGTTGCTCTTGATTTTACCGCGTGGCGCACCCGTCTACACTATGACCCATGCGTCTGTCATTCAGTGCATGAAGGATGATGATCAGTATGAAATAATTGTTGAAGAAATTGTTAATTTTTCATTATTTTTTTCTGTTTTATTGTTAAACATGATTATTTGGTTCGTAATGTTTAAAATTGTAACATAGTTTGACGTTGAAGAGGCTTTTACTTAACATCTCACCATTATCCGACGTTCTGCCGGCCCTTTTATGTCGGATAAGTGAAACCTTACTGTATTAAAGCTGCATGAGCGAAGGACAAAATTAAAATTTGTTAATTCTCTGGAGTCTAGTGTAACATGAATCTTTTGTATAGATTAAATGAAAGTTATTGTTGGGTGCTTTTATGAGTGAAGCCATTAATATTGTTATCATATTAGGTTTAAAAGCTTCATGGGCCCAAGACAGGGAAAGGTTTTTATTAGTTTAATGCCACTTTAGGATAAGCCCTATGTTAAGTTAAATCTTAGGAAGTCATCAAAGCTACGACTAACACTCAGCTATTTTTATGCGTTTTAACCTGCAACAATTTTTAATATATTTTACATTATTTTAAATAGCATATTGCCGGCCGGGTGGCCGAGCGGTCTGCGGCGGTAGGCCATCGGCTCGAAGGTCCCGGGTTGGAGTCCCGGCATGGGCATGGGTGTGGATTTCAACACTTAACAGCTAAAGGCAAATCGTGACGGGCTGAAGTCCAAAGTTACTAGACGGCCCATATAAAAAATAAAGTTTTTTTAAATAGCATATTTTAAATAGCATTATTTTAAATATACCAGAAACCGCTCTATTTCTAAAGATCACCATAAAACATTTAACTGTTAAAATCTATACGTTTGAGTCATACAGTTGATATGTCTATTTTACATCTTTAAATCCTTTCAAAACGTTTGTGATAAGTTCCTGAATTTATCGTATTAGTAGTAGAATAATGCAATTTATAAATATACATTTAATTGTTTTATTGCGGGTATTAATATACATTTTTTGAACGGAATCTGTTATGAGATATTTCAAAACTCAACATTAGAAAAATATGAATTTTTTACTTGTTATAAAGACAAAAATAAATTGGTTTCAGACAGTATTTTCGATCTGTACATTTCTTCTTAAAATTAATACTTGCCTTCAAGTACTTGAATCTTCTTTCGATTGTTGTTCATAACCTATTGTGCCATCTATAATAACACAATCACATTTCTTGAAATTATCTCATTATTGAAGTAATAAACGAAAATAAAGATGACACCAGCTAACTTACTTATATTTGTTTTGTCAAGACATAGGAATATCCAACAAAAGACCAGAATTACACTATTTACCTGCATTTTTGCCTTAAGTTTACATCTTAGTACTGAAATATACAAAGTGCATGTCGTAATTATATCTATGGAACGGGTTCAGTTCGTTTTGTTGACAATCATTTTGTCGACAGATTACTTTCTCGACACCACTTTGTCGACAGGTACGTTTCGTCGACAAGCCACTTTGTCGACAGTTCCCTTCGTCGACAAGACACTTTGTCGACAGGTACGTTTTGTCGACAGTTCACTTCGTCGACAAATACGTTTTGTCGACAGCTCATTTTATCGATAAGTACAGAACGTCAACAGCATATTTAATCTACAGGATCATTTCGCCATTGATGATTTTATGGACATCGTTTTAAGTAGAGGTTACAGACTGCTTTCATCCATAGTTAATTAAGAATGCATATCTTGTTGAGGGGCTCGAAAGGTTACGCCCAGTGTTGCCAACAGCAGAGCTGAGAAATCCGCCACAGCAGCAGCAAAAGTCGCTACAACACGCTAAATGAAACTTTAGAAGGCGCTAAAAAAAGGCACCGAATCAATCGAGGGCGCAAAAATGCTTCGTTTTCGCCACAAGTGGTTGCCAAAAGAGCGAGAATATGAACTGTAGAGCTTTTTATTTTCATACCATTTACAGTAGAACCTATGCGGCTTGGTATCCTCAAATACTTCAAACCTGCCCTTACCAAAAATGCGTTACAAAACTGAGCAGTGACTGACTGAACAAGAGATTCACTAAAGGAAATAAGAGACTTTCAGAAATTTTCTGAGGCAAAGGTAAAAAGTCGCATTAAAGGATTATCAAAAACGCTAGTTCTAGCGACAAAATCGCTGAATTGGCATCACTGATGACGCCATTTCTTAGCACAATTAAGCAATAGGCCCCTATGTTTTAACTTGTTCGTAAAAGATTATATGCGATATAATCCATTTGTTTGGCTTTACTGCAGCATAGCTTACAAATTGCTATACAAAATCCTCATTTTTCCATAGCCTAATTATTGCATTATTTCTGTTGTTCCTGAAATATCCAGTTTTGGAAAAGAGTTGATAGAAAATTTAATTGCAGAAATGTCTTTTCCATCGCCATCTACTGAGCATTATTCTCCAGATGTTAATAATTGAATTCAGAAGTCCAGATCAACAATATTCATAAGAGAAAATTACAAGAAAATATTAAAGAATATTCTTTATCTTGGGAACCAGCAGGCGACAGCGCAAGGAGACAGTGGCGTGCGCAGGATTTTTTCGGGAAGGGTGGTGGCAGGTGGATCGTACATGGCTGCATTCTAGAGGTAGCAGGGGGGTACACAGTAAAATATTTCGCATATTTCGAACTTGCTATATTATAATTGTGTAAGAGCTATAGTACATCTATGGATAAAATGTAATATCTGCCCTGAAATAACATAGTTTTTAAGCAAACACCAATGTTTCTTATAAAAATATTATTTATGAATTCTGATTTTTGTTAACCTCTTTTTTACAGTGTATAAACGTACTTAATTACTAGTAAAAACTGAAAGTAGTATAATTTCTGAATAGTGTGTGGTGGCATTAAATATTAACAATATTTTAAAACATCCATTTTGTTTACAAACTCAGCTTGTGGTTAATGTTTTGTTTTTTTATATTAGCGTTGCAAATCGTTAGAATGGAATAGCAGAAAAATAGTAATTATCAACAAAATACCTTTAATTTTTAACTATATTTTACACATCCAATTGCAAGCATCGTGTATTCCCATATCTATCAGGTTATACCATAAGGATTGTCTTATGTGCGATGACCGTTGCAATGACGCAATCTGACTAGCGAATAGTGAAGTAGATGCACGTTCCATAGATGAGGCATAGAGCTGATTGTGCAGTAGAGTGTAGAAGATGAACGGTCTACTCCACTTTTGGAAGTGTGACTTGTGTTTCATCATGGCAGTTTCGGAGCACCACATACGGCATGTCATCCGGTATTAATTTCACCAGGGACATCCAGCCAGCGTAGCGGTACGAAACCTCAATGCCGTATCATGGTCAGAGTGCTGTGGTATACGAAAGAGCCAGAGGTGGTTCAAAAGGTTTCGGTCTGGTGACACGTGCTCCCACACGCGGGAAGAAGAACCTGTGCTAAGATCGAGGAATGTGGCTGAGACAAACTCCCCCACCCGGCATTTTCACCAGATCTTGCACCAGCAGACTACTTTCCTTCGCAGCTTGCAAAACCACCTTTCCGGGGAAAACACTGCAAAATAAGGATGACGTGCGACGAACAGTGACCCAGTTCTTTGCCTCCAAAACCGTTGACTTCTTTGAGCGGGGGATTGAACAACCGGTTTACAGGTGGCAGAGTGTTATGGAGTTGAACTATATAACTTTTTAGCAAGCAACGAAGTTGTCTGTACTATTACTTCAAACAGACACGAGAATGAAGTAAGTGGGAGGTGGAAATATAGAACACAATGTATTCCGTATCGTTGGGGAAGGTTGAGCGAGCTGTACACGAAATGGAAAGTAATTTGTGCAGAACGAATACGGATTGCGAGGAAAAAGGCAAAATGTCTACGCGTGAAAAAAGTAGACGAAAGCAAGAGTAACGATTGCTGTACTGGCCGTGTGGACGAGTGGTAAAAGGTAGTTGACTCCGGAGCGTGGGATCGTGGGTTCAAATCTGTGTCGACTATCATTTATTTTTTTCTGAGGAAAACTCAGTAATGAAATGGCATCGTACTGGAAATCAGTAATTATTGTCAAGGATGAAAACACGTTGATATGCACCTGCGCGCAAACGAGGACACAAAAGATATCATGTTCTAGATACATGTACGTACATAGGGTGCTATAGAAACACATTCAGGGAAAATGTGTTTAATAATGGGCATTCGAAGGACAAGGAAATGATGGAAGAAAAATAATGCATTACAGAACGAGAATTTATTAAATTACGAGTGTGCACAATATATGCAAGATTGGACAATATCTTGCGAAAAGCCTGCTGCGCAGGGGTGCGGAATATTCCAGGATCCTCGTCGTACTAGTCACAGTACAATAGAAAGGCTTGAACACAGGATTCGTAAATTGGTTATATACCAACTCTAGAATGTGCAAGATGTTACAGAATGAAATCTATATAACATGTGCTAGTATGTAGGAATGCATCTTACGATAAAATGACTCAAAAATTCTGAAGAAGCTGTCCAGTGGCTATATATAGGGCGTAGCACCTGGGGGCATTTGGGTACCAAACTCGTTTCCCCAACATGGTATTCGCTTTGCTGGTTAACGGCTATAAACTCGTATACAAAACTGTTTCAACCAACAAATATAAAAATAGGAGTTGACTTTGAGATTTCAACCCACGACCTCACGCTCCGAAGTCATTACCATTTTAAAAAAAACAAAACATCTCGCGTATTTAATTTCCCGTTACATTACATTTCGTTATACGACTTTGACCTTGAGTTTAGCGTTTATCTTACTTATATTTAAGTAAAAACACACTCACAAAATCCATTCTCGGAATGGAATTCGAACTCACGATGCTTGGGTCGTCGGACTACCGCAATAGTCCGCTCTGCCACCTAGACCGGCACTCGGCCACACGGCCAGTACAAGGACTGTTGGCTGATGGGTTAAAGCATTGGATAGCTGGTGGAAGGTGGTGGGTTTAAATCACCCAGTTTTAATTTCTTTTACTCTTTTTCATTCATAAGTACAATACTTTTCTTTCTTACTAGTTATGACCAAATGCATGTTCGCTGGATTCCCTTAATCACATCCCTTACATAATCTCTGATGTTAAAATTGGCACCGCAATGTACTTCTCTGAGCTCTTTATTTTATTCAAGTATGGAATACAATTTAAAATATTTATGTAAAATTGACATTTTTCACCTGTTTTATTCAAAATTAAAGTGTGAGAAAATGACCTATATGAGAGGACTCGAACCGACAACCACATATTTTACTCTGAAGTTTTCATTTGCACGCATTATTCCATTACACCACAGAGAACGCTTAAGACTTTTACACAGTTACTATACCTTTTGCCAGTATTGAAAAATGGTTCCATTTCGAAACTTAAATAAACGCAATTTACAGTTACATTGTGTTATTTCTCTTTTTATTGGACTGTGCATTTTTAATTTTTCCAACTTTGATGGGTGTGATGCTTATTATTATTTACTGAAGTTGTTTTGTAGTTTTTGAACTCGTGCTTTTGGACGAAGAAGTAAGTTTAAGCAACAGAGGGAGCGTGTCTCTCTCTCTCTGTGTATAGGTTCTTCCAATCACTGCTTTAGCGGAGTCTGCATGGAGGATGGGAGAGTGTAGTGCTGTTGAAATCCATGAGTATCCAAACCCCCAAATGGGATTCAAACTGGCAACTATCTGAACGGTAGCTCAGATCCAAGTTCACATGACCCTCGAGATCGAGTCACCCTTAGTCTTCCTGCTATTGGTGGTAGGTCCTTGAAACCAAATTTAGCATCAGCATCCAATTTCGTTTTATACCTGCTGGTTATAAATATTGTAATTTCTTGTGCACTTTTTGTACAAATGTTTTTTTTCTTGTTTGTTTGTTTTTATGAACAAAAATTGTACAAAAAAGTAAAGGAAGTTAATGATTTTAAAGCGATTTGATATTTCAATTTTATTTTTAATCATCCTGTACCATATTCACCTACACTATAATGTTTTTGTGTATTTAAGACCATTGTAATTCAGTTGTATTGTCTAATCTACTGTTTAACGCAACTGTTGAAACCGTAGCAAGAATTTGCTTTGTGATTTTTATTGGTAATATACGAGTGTAGGCAATGATGTGATGGATTAACTGAGACATTACTAAATGAGTCATCGGGTTTACAAATCATCAAAGAAAAACATGCTAAGATCAAATTTTATTTCTCAAAGTACTTTGAAGTCGCTCAATATTTTTTAAACAAACTGATTCAAACCTAAATGTGCCAGTTGCTTTACTTAATTTACTGTCTGCTACAAAGAATAAGATTTACTGTACTTCTGATATTTTTGCCGTGGAGTATAATTTGTCCCTAATTCAGTCTCTTAATAAAGGAGAATTCTATGAAGGTTCCTTGTTGAGCCTTCTACTTCAAGACGTTCTAGCTAGAAGAGTACTCTAGTGATCCTTTCGGGACGATTCTCGTTAAAATATCTCTCCAGATGGCAGCACCAATGCTTGATCTTCAGTATCTTTGTTAGAGTAGCATCTGCATTATCTAGAGATGTACATAGTAGCCTAAGGGAGTAAAATATGGTGGAAAATCCTTTTAAGCTACTTACTAGTAAAATGTTTCATACTCTATCCTTGTTTCTAAATCTACTGAAATAATCCAGGACAAGGTAAACCAAAGGTACGAAAATGAGAGCGTTGTACGGAAAAACCTCTTGCAATTCGTTATTTATATGATGAAAACGAATGCAACTATTTCTGATTAATACACAGATCAAGTTCCTACAATTTGTTAATTTCTGATACTTGGTGTTTGATAATAATCATAAGGTATTAAGGCTCAATCCAAGTGGGATTTTCCCGCCTTTTTCCGGTTTCGTTTTACGTCAATTATTGAAATTTCAGTAGAGGAAAACATAAATTAACTTTCACAGTCCAAAGTTCGTTTCGTACTTCCTTCAATAATGAAAACAAATTTTATTGAGGGAATTTCTTGTTGTTCAACAATTATTTGTAGTGTGTCCTGAAAGGGGCAGGAGCTTGCAGTTAGTAGGGGGGTCTAGTATTGTAAAGTAAAGTAAATTATATCATAGTTTTAATAAAATATTAATAGTAAATTCGGGATT
Source organism: Lepisma saccharinum (assembly GCA_022664845.1). Lineage (NCBI taxonomy): Eukaryota > Metazoa > Arthropoda > Insecta > Zygentoma > Lepismatidae > Lepisma > Lepisma saccharinum. Next base: position 16,633 of record JAGDQP010013315.1, on the reverse strand, counting down.
GTGTGCAGATACTTCTGGGACAGAACAATGTCCCTAAAGTGTCTGCACACAATCCTGCAGTTACTACTCGCGTTTAATTAAAACTAATTGTACTCATTATTGAAGGACGAAACGAACTTAGGTCTGTGAAAGGTAATGTTTTCCTGTATTGAAATTTGAAAATTTAACGTAAAACAAAAAAGCCTGGGAAACCCACTTGGATTGAGCCTTAATCTACCTGCATCTTGCTTTAAGAGTTCTCAAATATTGAGAAAATAATCATTTAAGTCAATAACTATTATAAATCAGATGTATAATATTTCTGGGAATTTTCCAATGAGCCCGGGCCTTAATAATTAATATTCTGGAGAGTTATGGGAGACGTACCTATTTTTGAGGGAGTGTTTGTATTTTTTAAATTCTGTTTCATTACATGCTGTGGCACGTAACTCTTTTCACTAAAATGTACAATTTAGCATAACTTATCATAGGTGTATTTATGTGGGGCATGGGGGGGCCATTGTCCGCCCCCCAGTCATTTCAGAATGATCATAAATGTTTCATTATAAACGATAGTTTTTAAAGTAATTGCCCCCTCCCCACCAGGGATTCTCTCCTAAATCTGCCCATGGGTATTATGAACACTCCAAAGAAACAATTTTTACAATATATAATATTATTTAGAGACGACGTTTCGCCTAACTGTTTTGAGCTTCTTCAATTTACAAGCATAAAACTGAACTACATACCTATTACATAGTATTAAACAATGTAAACATGCCACAATCGTATAGTAAAAGGAATACGCCTGTGTTTTAGTTTAGGAACAACTCATAAAGAAGATTAAGGAAGGAAAATCGTACTCTGAGACAAAAAACAAAGGTGAACTTGCTTAGGAGGCTCAGCTGCTAAGAGTTGAACACCAACAATGTTTATAATTATAAATAAAGACTGAGCAGCACAAACAAACCGGCATTACTACTAGCTAAAATTGCTTTTGGTGAAACGTACACATATGTTCATACACGAATCCAGATTGTTTATTGAAATGAGGAGTGCTTCTGTCATGGTTGTGGGTGGTTCTTAGATTTCAATTACATCTTCTAAGGCACGATTAAACTGCTAAAGAAAGATAGTTGCCCACATTAAAAAATAATAGTAATGACAGCACCTGAAATTTCATTCCCACATAGTTATTCCACGCTTCTTAAGATGCTATCGCAATTGAAATTACTTCAAGTTCTTTAGAACCTGTACAAAGATAATATCTTTAATGATAATTGGTCTAACACGATTTATCCTGATTTGTCTTTCTCTCTCTCTTTCTCTGCTTACTTTTTCTTATTTATAGGTACTTGTGTTTTCACATATGAGACTTATTGTACCGGTACATGTAGACTGTAGACACAAACACTTCACGTAAATTATGGCTTCAATGAAGTTTACGATCTCACTTGTCTCATCAGCGTATGCAACTAAATCACCTAGGGAGTATATTACGTCATACAGTTGAATCTTTATAATTTCTGCTCAGTACTATACGATCTTTGCCTTGATTATGAATTGGCACGTTGAATTTGAATTGAATTTATCTTAAGGCCTTTAGGCAACTATGGCTCAGGCCGACAGTTTGACACATGAATAGACAACTAGTCAATTACCATTCTGGATAAAGGTTCTAGCAAAAATTTAAATTTTATTTATGGCCTTTAGGCATGTAAGGCTCAGGTCGGAAAAAAGGTTAGTAAAATATTTCAAAAGAGCTTTTACGCAAGGAGTGCTTTACTGTCACGTCGTTTGACCACTTTGCAGAAGACTTGAAATATATAGGCCTCCATCTTAAGGTTAGCATAAAACAACCATCTCTAAGTATAGATGGCAGCACTACATCCATATATATGGTTCAGGGAATAAGGTGGATGGGGAATTTTCCGCTTTCATACATATAGGGTGCTATAGCACAAAGAAACTTGCTCATTGGCAAGGGGTATAGATGACTGCCACTCACTGTATATGTAGTCTATTTCCAAAACCACCCTTGTCCAAGCCCCATAAACATTGAAAAATTAACAAAAAAAACTTGTAATCCTGTTTAAAAGGGAAAATTTGAATCCATGAATATCTTAGAAATAGTGCTATAATTTTTAGTTTACAAAGATTTCACTTTTTTTTTTAGAAACAAAAAAAGATTGGAAGTGATAATCTATATACAAATTATTAACCGTTTATTTCAGCTTCATTTCTTTACTTTCTGATAATGATAATATTTTACATGATAATTAAATAATTTTAGAGACGTTCTGAAATTAAAAAAGTTTACCAATGTGATACAAAATATTGAGATAAACTCAATAACGCAAATATTTCAATTTTTCATTTTTATCAGCAAGGACGCTTTTGCAAATGGACTACATACACATAGTATTGACTAAAAACGATTATTGGTGTGTATAAAGGCAAAGATAAGAACATAATATTCCTAATATAAGCACTAATGTTTGTTTTACTATTTCTACTATAGTCAGTTATATACGAACGAGGGGTTACTCGTGTCAAAGGTTATATTGTTTGGTGCCCCCCGTAAATGGTCCTTAATGGGATTTTTTTTGCTAAATATTTCATTCGTATCGCGATTACTACTTTTTCCTTGGAAATTGCGCCCCTTGGCCAGGACCTAGTGGTAATCAGGCCCTGCCAGTGGCCCAGACAATGTCAAGGACTTGGGATCGGAAATAAGTAGGTACGTGGGTTCGAATTCCCCCAAGCCGACCATCCTGACTGCGATTTTCCATGATTTCCGTGAGTTTCACCACATGGATGCTGGAATTATACCTTAACTGAGACTTTAGCCGATATCTTCCATATCCTCTACTCTACCCTATTCCTACCTGAGCCCCCCCCAAATAAATTACTATAAATAAATTCAGTTCAAGTCAATAGGAATCCACGGTAAAATTGTCACATTTTTTATTCACTGTAAATCAAAGAGTTTTCTTGCAGAATATGGTTAATTCTGATTTTGTCTTAATACATTTGGCGCCAAATGAGTACAAGAAGCGTTAAAGTAATTGTGGGAGAACAAGTCTACAAGAAATGTCCACATTTCACCTTCAAAGAGACATGATAAGCTCCAGAGACTTTTCTAACACAATTTACACACCTTTTGCACACGAAACAAGACAGTTTCAAACACCATGTAAAAGTTTATAAGAAGTGTGTTTTTAGAGTTTTCTTGCTATTCTAGAAGGAAATGTAAAGTATCCAGAATAATTTTCTTCTTCTTTCATTTAAATTAATTTATTATGTATCTACAACATGTACAAAATACACATATATGATCTTTATACGTATTTACATTAATACTGTTTAGGAACGAAATAAGCTGCGCATTAGTTCCCGTAGATCCGTAGATTCTAGGAAGAGATCCTCTGGAGCCTGGTTCCATAGATCCTCTGAATCTGTAGATTCTTGGAAGAACACAAATAGTCCTGAAAAGCAAGCAGTGTGTGATACAGTATCTATGTTGCTGTAAACTTAGATTTGTAGAAAATGGTCAATGGATATTTCTTCAAACTCCAGTAAGTAAGACACACTATAGCAAGGAGGTTACGTAACAATCAAAACAAGTGAATGTTCTCGTAGTGCATTTTCTATTTTACAATTTTAACACATGTTATTACGTATACGTTTGTTAATATATATATATACCACTACAGTCAATAAGTTCGTGGACTGGATGCAGTGTGGCGCTAGTGGTGTACTACAGCTGAGATGTGACGTCCTGGAGGAATCAGTGGAAGTTCGTCTCTCGACTCAGTAAGAAGCAGGTGTGTGCATAGAGTGTAAATTCTGTTGTGAAAGGAGTTGAATGCGCCGCGGCGGACTTGCAGAATGTCGCAGTTTGAGCAACGGGAAAACATAAAGTTCTGCACAAAACTGGGCAAATACGCAACAGAAACGTTGCAAATGACCAGGCAAGTGTACGGTGACAACGCTCTGGGCCGCAATGCTGTATTTAAGTGGCACGAGCGTTTTGCGGAGGGGAGAAACAGTTTAGAGGATGATGAACGTACTGGTCGGCCAACAACAGTCCGAACTGGACGCAAGATCGAAGGGGTTGCAATAGTGGTGCGTGCTAACCGTTCCAAGTCGGTAGACGACATCGCAGCAGCAGTATGGAGCAGCCATGGTACGTGTCACAAAATTCTGACAGATGACTTGAACATGTCGCGTGTCACCCAGCACAATATGCCACGCAATCTGACACAAGACCAACGTGAAGAGCGGATGACCATTTGCGGTGACCTGATCAGTAGTGTTGACGCTGATGATCGTTCCTGAACCGGGTAATAACAGGAGATGGAACATGGTGTTTCCTGTACGATCCACAACTAACGAGACACGCAGCCACCTGGAAATCGCCTTCATCTCCAAAACGCAAAAACCCGAGACAAGACAGGTCACAAGGGAAAGTGATGCTTGAACTGTCTGTCGACTCGCAGGGAATTGTCCACGTGGAATTCATCTCTCAAGGAGCAACTTTCAACAAGACTAGCTACAAGGAGATCCTTCGTCGCCTACACGAATCAATACATCCTAAGCGTCCTGAACTTTGGAGCAGGAAGAACTGGATATTATTGGAACAGGAAGAACTGGATATTGCTGCACGACAACGCTCCTGCACATCACTCTGTCCTTGCCCAGAATGAGCTGGCAAGGCAGCAGATCACCGTTTTGCCACATCCTCCAGACTTATTTAATCTCGCACCATGCGATTTCGATCTCTTTCCCCGCTTGAAAGCTACGTTACGTGGACATTGCTTTCATTCTCCCGAGAATATTATCATTACTACAAAGGATGCCCTACGAGACATATCTGCTAATGCAAACATTTTTCAAACATGTTTTCAACGGCTCTACGAACGTTGGCAGACGTGCATCGCTGCCGACGGTGACTATTTTGAAGGTCAGTGTGGATATGTGTAAGTGTCTGTGCGTGTGTGTGGACGTTTACGTTGATCACAGCAACCATCACGACATCTGGGTTCTACTGGTTGCCTATATTCTAGGTGCCAGTCCACGAATTTATTGACTGTACTGGTATAAAACTTTTAAAATGTAAAATTACCCACTATTATACATCAAACACGATGACTTGCAGTAGGATTTCATAGGTGAAAGCAGTACAAATAAATGGTGGATAACAATAAAGTGACTTAACTTGCGGAATATATTGTATTTCACATTAACGATTATAATCATTAAGGCAAATGTGTTGTTAGTTAAACATTACTTTCTGGCGTATATGTTGTTTAAACTTAAAAGAAGAAATACGAAATCTACATCACAACAGCATATGAATATAATTTATAAAAATTCTTCGCCAGTCATACTGTAACTTCTTCAGGAAACAATTTGATAGTTGTATTTCTGTTTCAAGATTACCCATAAATGAAATGATGCTTAGTTCCAGTTTTAAAATATACAAGATATTTCAGCAAATTGCGCAATTTTATTACGCTGTTAACAATGTTCCGGCTTAAGAGGAAGAGAAACCACCAGCGCCGTCCAGTAGCACACTTCGAAGCACTTCTTTCATGGTGTGAATTAGAATGCAATGTTCAAATGTTCTGCAAAAGAAATTGTCCAGTTGTGTATAAGTCTCAATAATAGGAGTCAGCTCAACACAACTTGTTAGAAGTGTTTTGTTTCCTTAGCAGGGATATTATTTCTTTCTGTTCTTCCTTAGCCCAGAATCTACGATGTGCTACACTGGGACTAAGTGTGTAAAATTCTGAGTACACAACCTACTATTTTTTCTTTCTAGCTTCTTCGGTAGATAAACAAACAGATTTGATTCTACTTTTCTGCGCGGAATGTAACATAGGAGCTGAAATATATTATGACGACCTGCATCGGATATAAATATGTAAGTTTTCCTTGCAGTATTTTTGCAGTAGGTGTTAAAGTCTGTCTCTGTTTTGTTAAGTTTTCTTTGAAGGTCTCCAGACAGACTTAACTTGGCTTCATTTTTCCATTGCTCATAATCCAACACGGCGGACTATACACTATCAAGGACATGCAAGTTCTATGAATACATATTCGATTTCAGAATGAAAGGAAAAAGTTTACTATAATGAGATTACAGCTGTCTGTGAAACATTCAGCACGAAAAAATGATTCTAGAGTTCTAATGTGAATATTCTGATCAAATGTGATAAAATAGGGCATGTGGAAAATTATTTATAGGAGTGGTAAATTCATCTTTGTTTTATTATTCTTGCAAGGTATGTAATAAATATTTGAAGCATCATTGTATGTTTTGTTTATATTTTCATTTAACGTACATTACAACAATATGGCCTGGGCTAAAGTTGCCTAAATGCATTAAGTAAAACTCAAACTACAACAGCACGAGATTAAATTTAGCCATTGAGTACTTGCATGTAGTGTAAGATATTATAAACAGAAATAATACTATACATTATTATAGTATTATATAAACAGAACCAAATGAAACAATATGTCGATATCGGATGGCTGGATGATACGTGTTCGGGTGAAATACTAGTAGAGTTTCTATTTCCTCGTGGCTATGAGTGTTTAGACTTTGTGGAATTTTCCACAGAATATTTTCGCGTCTAGTAGTTGCAGTCTTCCAAAGTACGGTTGGTTACAACATTGTGCATTAATATCTCTGTTAGATATTCAATTAGTGCAGCTTTTCTCTTTGGATGAGAAATGAAAATTCCCCAAAGATAGATAGTAAAGTTTGATTCACTGTCTCAATTCTCATTAGTTGCATGTTTCGTTTTAATGGGATTACAATGTAACTGTTGTATGAAATATTACTCTGGTCTATTAGTCCAGTAGAACAAACTGCAACAGAATTTCTGACAGCGCTTTCTAGATCAAAAAAGAGTTCTGAAAACGATGGAACAGAGTCTACCTATGTAACTCTATTCATACCTCCAGCATGGCGGAAATTAACAAAATGGCGGATTTTCACAGGCTACTTATGTAAGTAAGTAAGTTTGTTACCTCGTAAAGCCTAAACTACTTGAACGATTTTAACAAATAAGATGTCGTTGGATTCGTCTTGATTCAAAATGTGCCCTAGGTTATATACAGTCATGAATTAATAAACACCATATGGCGGAAATTAACAACATAGAAGAAATTTTCACAGCCTATCTAGGGCCCATGTATCTATGTAAATTTGTTACCTCATACAACCTAAACTATTTTAGCGATTTTAATAAATGAGGTGTCGTTGGATTCATCTTGATCCATACTGTGTCCTACGTTATATGAAGTCATGAAATAATAAGTCCAACATGGCGGATTTTAATTTCAGAGGAATTTCTGATAGTGGTTTCTGGATGAAAGATATGTGCTGAAAACGAAGGAACACAGTCTACTACCACTGTAACCCTTTGGCAGATATGGAATTAATGCCTTATTTTGATTCATTTTATATCTGATTATTTCCTTTTCCTGTGCATTCGAGTTAATAATAGTTCACAAATTACCTAGTTAATAATGTAAACAACCAAAACAATAAGATTTTACATATATTACCTCGTTCGGAAAACCGAGCACCTTCCGGAGCTCATTTTTACTTCTCTTTATTCCCCTGCGCTCCTCTACACAGTTGCCAGATCATGTATCAGGTTAAGTCACTTTGAATCTCTGTATTATGTTACAAACGCGTTTACGGGTCCGGTCTAATTTTGCTCCTGAATAATAAACATTTATTTCAATGTACAATGTCTTGAACGCTATGCACTAATGGGTTAAACTATGTGCTTTTACAGATTTAACTGAAGATTTAAGCATGTTTCATTGCATTTATTATCTCGTTGATTTACTATTTCATCACTTCATATATCTTAGGATACAGTACGGATGAGGATAAATCCAACGAGCTCTTATTTGTTAAGATCGCGCAAGTAGTTTAGGCTCTGCGAGGTAAGAAACTTACATAAATACATGCCTAGCAGATAAAAATCCGCCATGTTGTTGATTTCCATCATGTTGGAATTATTATTTCATAGCTTCATATAGCCTAAGATACAGTACAGATGGAGATGAATCCAACGACACCATATTTGTTAAAATCTTTCAAGTAGATTGTTAGACTCTACGAGATAAACTTACAGACATACATAGCCTGTGAAAATCCGCCATTTTGTTAATTTTCGCCAACTGGGATTTATGAATGAAGTTGTAGACTTTGTTCCACCGTTTTCAGCACATATTTTTCACCTATAAAACATTGTCAGATATTCTGCTGCAGTTGGTTCTAGGTTCACCTAAACTTTGTGGCTATGAGCTAAAAATTGAGCTAACTTGACTGGACTATATTCGTAGGGATAAAAGTGGTGAAATATGTAGGGCCTGAAATAAAGTCTTCGGTATGAACCAGCGATCATTGTTTCTAGTGTGTGAGTGGTTGTAGACTTATTATGCAGGAACAAAAGTCAAACATAACAAAGAACAGGCATTTGAAATAACAATGAGCATATAATTCCAGCATAGGTCGCCATATTTTGAGCCGAACAAAGGAAAAGTTGAAAAGTCAGTTTCTAGACTTAATAAGGAATTAAAGGTAAATAAAATCATTTTAACAGGTTGGGCGAAGAAGTTACACACCATAGTTTGCCATATTGGTTTTCTTGCCAAAGAAAAATACAGAAAAAAGTCAACTCTGCCTATATATCCTAGCAAAGAATCAATGGAAAGAAAGATAGAGTTATAGCAAATTCAGCGAGTGGAAGTCACTCGTGCAATTGGACTAAGTGATAATAGTTTAGCGCACATTTAAAAAAAAATCGGAAGGTATTGTTAACTACTTTGTTTCATTAACGCTAATGCATTTTGTTTCCGAGATTAGGCCAATTGGTATAGATGCATTCATTTATATTTTATACTTATCTAAGTCTGAAACAGGTAAATAAGGACAACACTTACCACTTCGAATGTTATCCAAATTGCCACGATTCACTGAAAACGTCTTGTATTAATTTACTGAAGTGACCACATCATAATATGTAAGCACTTCAATTTTCTTGTAGTTAAAGCCTTTATTTAACTCGATAACTCTGTTCCCTTCAATCGGATCCATTTTGATTTTTGATAATTTCACTGTTTTTGGAGATCTATTTTCGTCCACTAATTTTATTTTCTGTATACTAATGTACTAGAATGTTAACGGTAACTCGTACACTGCAAAAAATAGCTGTGTTAATTCAACACAATGCGGTGTCCCAGCGTGACTACCACTTTTGTGTGTTAAATTAACACAAAACACGGTGTTGCTGTCGGCACTGGGAGAAAAAAAGTTGCGGCTGCAGCTAGACATGAACATAGATTGCTCAGTTAGAAATCAAGCGTCTTACCGACTTTGCTAAATCGTCAGACAAGAGGAATACTAGATTGAAACACTATAGAGGATATAAAAATTTTGCTGAACCCCAAACACACAAAGTTACTCTCACGACTTATGTTATGATTTAATCACTTTTCCGTTGGTCAATTAGGGATCACAATTACCATTTATTGAGAATGTGTTCTCTTTGTATGAAAGCAAGCGCAGCATTTCACATCTTATTACGTTAAGAAAGCAGTAATGCTGCTGAAGTGTTTGGCTGTCGCCATCTTGCTTGCTTTCATAGAAATAGAATGTTCTCAATGAATGAGAATTCTGGTTCTCAATTGACAAATAGGAAGTGATCAAACCGTGGGATAAGTCGTGTAAGTAACTTAGTTTGTTTTGGGGGCTCAGCAACATATGTTTGATCCCATACACTGTTTAAATCTATAGTGTAGTCATTTAATTCAAATGTTGTTCACTAAATATCGTTTGCATCTAGTACTTTTTCTGTCTGACGATTTAGCGAAGTCGGTAAGACGCTCGACTTCTAACTGAGCAACCCATGTTCAAATCGCACTGCAGAAGAACTTTTTTGCACAGAACCGAAATCAACACCGTGTGTTGTGTTGATTTAACACACACAAGTGGTAGTCACGCTGGGACACCGCATTGTGTTGAATTAACACAGTTATTTTTTGCAGTGTATGCTAATCCAGTGCTAAGATTTTCACGAACCGGGGAACGTGATGACGTAGTCCCGATTATGAATGTTGTGAGGCTAAAATTAATTTCTTAATTTTTAGTTAAGTCTGATGATTAAGAAGATCGATACTTAAAAGTTTAGTTTAATATTGTAACTTAGTTCTGAATGTCTAATTTTCTTTGCCTAACCCACATTGAATCGTTCTTTGTAAATTAGTTCTTAAAAACAAAAGTTGTTGCTTGAAATACACAGTTAATAATATAAATTTATATTGATATTAATGAATTCGATATTTTACAATACCTTGTTTCGGTCATCTTTGATTAATTCTAAAATATTTTCCCAGCAAAAGGTACAGGAGCAGCCGGAAGAACCGCTTTCGTAACAACAGGTACTGGATGAGGAACAGGTACCGCCACTGGAGTTTTCACAGGAACTGCTACTGGATGAGGCACTGCTACTGGATGTGGTACTATGATACCAACGGGCTGAGTTACTGGCACTCCAACAGGATGGGGAACAGGAACTGGATAAGGTCTAGCAATAGTTACTGGAACAGCTTTTAGAACAGTTACAGGAACTGGTTGAGGAAAAGATACTGGAACAGGCCTTGGAACTGGAACAGCAAAGGGCTGTGCCACAGGTACGGGAACAGGCCTACTAATTGGAACAGCTACTGGTTGTGCGACAGGAACAGGTACGGGCTGGTTGACTGTGATTGTGGATACAACTGGTGCTGGAGCCGCGACAGGTACATGAGCTGCAGCAATGCCTCGTTTTTGTTGTTTCTTCGGCACCACATTTGCGTTAGCAAGTCCAAAAATTAATACTATAACCTACAGACAGAGAAAAAAAATATAGTAGAATGTAGAAGACTGTAAAATATTAGATAAGATATAAAAATGTTAATTTACACTCTATGCATTATCTGATCATAAGTTCAAGTTTACTTTTCAGAGAATAACGGGAATGTGTTGGAACGACATGACATATTGATCAAATTGAGAACTAATAAACGCGGCGTAACATTTGTGGCACATTACATTAGTGCTAATCATGTCATCCAAAACTTGTTTAACAATTTGCAATTATCTTGATTAAATCACTTTGCACACTGTCGTAAAATTACTTTTGGCCCACACATTTATTCTTATATGTAAACCCTTATACGGTGCTGTAACGCTGACAAATATATCTTAAAAAGCAAGACATGTATTTATTGACTTTACTTATGTTAGAATTATTTTTTTTGGAACGGCTTATTTTCAAAATCTAATTTATATTCAGAATTTATAATCTTACGCTTGACACATCTTATTTATTTATTACTATCAAGCTCTAGGTTTTAGGACTCCCTTTTGGTTCACTAATGTACATATGATAATGATTTCTTCAAATCTTTATTCTTGTGTTTTTAATTTTATTGTTTCTTTTTCTAATTCTATTAATAATTAATTTGTACTTCTAGACATCAATCCTTCTCAGTAAAAATTAAAAATACACATAAATCTTTCCCTATTTCCGAAGCAAGATCTGGACTCCGATCATAAATCAATAGCAAATAATACTAACACAAGACATACACAACATTTGAAACCTCTCTTAAACTCTTTTACGTAGAAATAATCGATTCAGTCTTGTTACTCATACAAGAAAGGTACTCATGAGGACAATGAGTATGTGAGCGCATTATGTTTCTTTCTCTTTGATTATGTATTCTTATGTAAGAAGAAATAAACTTTTACATTCCCCACACGGAATTATTATTATTGATTTCGTGAGAGTAATGCAATCGTTTATTTATTCCCATTTTCATACTGTTTCTGTTCTTTGTGTGAAGATGGTACTGCACATTGCAAATTAGTAGATTTAAAAAGAAATGAACCAAAAAAGAAGAATGCGAACGAAAAGCCAGCTACAAAACAATGACATTTACCTTGCATGTGAAAAGAATATTGTAAAACATATCATTTGTACAAATACTGCAGAGAAAATACAAAATTAATGTCATAACCGCTCTCGTATAGACGTACACTCCTACAACACTAGAAATAGAAACCATATAATATCCCCAAAAACTAGACTAACGAAATCCAAAAATTCTTATAAGAATCAGGGTATAAAATTTTATAATTTATTGCCAGCCAAAATTAAGAATCTTCATATCAAGAATTTTAAACAAGAAATCAGAAACTTATTGATCAATTGTGAAGGCTATTCACTGCAAGAAATTGAATATTATATAGCAGTTGAGAACTTGACTTAATTATGCAGCAATTTGTAGTTGTATGTATTTGTAATTATATATGATACTCATACATTTGTATTTTGACTATGTCGTAACGGCTTCTCGTCGTCTCATGATGTATATATTTTAAATAAAAATAATCCAGGACTCGAACCGCGGGTCATTCGCGTAGTACTGTCCGCTTGCTCCACGAGAGACTGTGCGAAAGACAGGTTATAGAATTTCTGTTACTACTCCCTGTACGCCAGACCTTCCACATCAATTACCATTTACTGTACGCGTCCCTCTTACTAGACGTCTGGTCCTAAAAAAGATAAAGGAGTTTCGCTAGATGCTGTATCGATATACACAGAATGGTTCAGTTTTTTATATTTGGATGTTTGGGTGTCACTTGGTAGAGCTTTGGCTTAGCCTTCGGAAGGTCCTCGGAATAATCCGAACGGTTGTCTATGCTGACGGAGCTCATTTCTCAATGACACCAGACAAATGAGGGATTGTACCTAAAAACTGGGCCCTGGCCTACTATCTTCCAAAATTCTCTCTTCCACCCGACTTCAACTAACATGCCTAAAGCCCATAAAAAATTGAATTCAGCTTTTCAGGGAACCTTATCTGTTGTAATTAAGCGGTTCCATTTCGTTTGATTTGTTATTGAGTTTCTAATCAAGCAAATTATGATGAAGAAAAAAAAAGAACACACCAGATAACTATACGTAACTGAATCCAAATATGAAATAAGATTGTCTCTTCCTCTAACAGCTCCATCCAGGAACTAGTTTAAAATCATGAAAATGGAGAAAGCTAAACCAAATAAAAAGCATAGGCTAGCCTTAGAGTTACAGTAGGCGTTCTTTAATCCAGCGTTCTGAAATTCCGACACCTTCTGTCATCCGGCAACGATCGAGCCGCTCAAATTAGAATATTTTCGGGTAGATTTGGGCGTTTGTTGACTTGATATCAGAGACTTCTTTTTTAAACAGTATCGCTCATGTGTATTTTTATTGTCATAGAGCAGCTTATTACATATGCAACTTATACATTTGATTATACTGTACTGTGTTATTTTTTTCGTGGTCCCGTGGACTGTACTATAGACTTATAACGGCCAAAATAATTGAGGTCACTTAACTCAAATCTGAAGTTTGTTTCTCTTTGACTACGCCTATTGAGATTCTAGCGTAATTTTCTTTTAAAACTGGAGATTGATAAGCAAACGAAAAGGACCTGTCAGTTTCAAAGTCGGCAAATTAAGTAGTCTGATAAATCGAGATTGCTGGACTCAAATCTGAAATCCGTAATCTGTCTTGCGTTACAAACAGATGGAGAAAATCAAGTTGATAGATGGCGCCAGAAGTTAGTCTTCTGCAAATAGTGAGTGATTTGAGAAAATTTATTCTAATGAAGATAATAAAATAAATCTTTTACTATAATATAGTATATTTACAAAAAGCAACGTTTTGAGTATTTGTGTAAATTCTTCAGTTAATTAGCAAAGCGAGAATGAGTGGTTTTCAGTAAATTATCGGCTACATGGGGACAACACTTCCTGTATATTTAAACTTTAATTTACTTGTATAACGTTTCTCCAAGACATTTGTATGTTATTTCAAAAGGAATATTTACCATAACAGACTCCTACACATAAAACAATCAATTATATAAATTCAAAGAGCGGAATTCCGCTCGATTTGATCGGAATAGCTGGTCGGGTAGCAGTGCGGTCTGCAGCGTTAGTCCAACGGCTCGAAGGTACCGGGTTCCAGTTCCGGCTGGGACATGGGTATGGTTTTTAACTGGATGTAAATTGGCGAATCGTGACGGACCGAAGTCAAAAGTTACTACACTGGCCCATATAAAATAAAGTTTACCAAAGTTTTTGAGCGGAATATTTCCCCTTTTAAGAACGGAAAGAGATACCATTCTTGTAGAGTAAGTTCTTTAAAATGGGTCCTTGACGTCTTATCGCAATAGTATGAACTTAAGATGAATACACGTATCGTTAAAGTTACTTTCCCCCATCTAATTTCCTGTATATAACTTTCAATGAACATTAGTTTTACTATCTTGATCTCGGCGTATGATTCTTCCTAGTGACGTCATTCAAATTGTTGTTGAGGTGCCCACTTGAAGGGGACCCAGGCTTATTGCATATTGGGTGAGGCTCTTCTCGAACAACAAAATCTGACCTAGGGTAGCAAACAAAGACTCTAGCAGATTAGCTGTGAGCTTTAATAAAAGATTTGGTAATATCTTTCGATGAGTAATTTATTAAGACGAAGCGTCCCAATAAATTTATATCTCACATCAAGTAAGATTTTACATCCCTTTTGTACAGTCAAACAGTTTTCTGACTACAAACATTAACTTAAAAATAACAGTAAATATTTTCAACGCTCGAATAATTAATAACTGAAATATTGTTGAGTTGCATTTAAACTTTAATTTCCATTCAACATTATATTTTATTTCCTCAACTTTCAGTGCCATCTATTGACAGAGTTTTGATAGCACGCATCACACAAATAATTTCGACAATACACGATTGACACTTCGTAGAGTAGGAATGCTGCGTGTTCAGCATCTCCAAATCTGATTTATCCAGATTACAGGTAACAGCGTTTACAAATTACAAGTAAATATGTTTAGTCATAATCCCACATGTCACGAAATAATTCAACTTAGTCATAGAGTACGTAAATTCTATTTACAAAACAAGTGTTGTACTCAATTAACTGTGCAGTTTCACCTAATGTAATTTTGCCTCATGTGGTAGCATATTATATATCGTAGCATATAATAGTAACCTTTAATAACGCAAACTATAGTAAAGCAATACTATTATTCCCGTAGTTCGTTAACATGCATACGCAGTACACAAATATGGGAAGCACGAATACAGGAAGGCGAATGTGTGCTTTGTTTTTGTATAAATACATGCTTCATGGATTGTTGCGGATGTGCGGCACTAAAGAATTTTGTTTTATATTATAAATGAAATCTTTATAAATGTTTTGCGTGTTGACATTGTTGTTTTGTAAAATGGAAAATAAGAATTTAAAATTGGAAATTTTAATTCTATTGTTGAGAATATATAAAATGGAACTAAATTAAATACCAAAACATAATAAAAGCAAACTCATATCAGACAAGTACCGGCCAATTACACTTACAAATACCATTGCTACAATTGGAGAAACAGTTCTGGCCAAAAGACTAAGTACTTTTGTAGAAAATTCACAATTCATTAACAATAATCAAGCAGGCTTTCGTTCACAAATTTCCACAATAGATCAGCTAATCCGTGTTTCAACTGACGTACAGACAGCACTTAACTCAGGTCAAAGAGCAGCAGCAGTTTTCATGGACCTCACAGCTGCATTTGATACTGTGTGGCATGATGGCCTGATCTATAAGCTTTATTCATTTCAACTACCTACCACCATCATCCGCTGGATTACAAACTTTCTTCACAATAGAACTACACAAATCAGATCTGGGGAAATATTATCCGAGAATATCACAATACATAGAGGAGTTCCTCAAGGATCGGCCCTGAGTCCACTCCTTTACACAATATACGTCAATGACACCCCTGCTCCAACTCACCCACATACTAAATTAGGCCTCTTCGCTGATGATACGGCCTATTGGACCTGTGCAAAAACTACCACATCAGCAATAAACAGTTTACAAAAAATAACTAAGAGATTTGTCAAGTGGTGTAGGACCTGGACATTGTTATTGAACCAAAACAAAACGCAATTTGTAATATTTTATTTCTCTGGGAGGGGCACAAAAGTAGACAAAAAAGAATTCATTCTCATCAAAAATTCAAAAATAAAACCTCAGAAGGAAGCCAAATATTTGGGGGCTCACGTTTGACCAGCGCTTCTCCTTCAAGAAACACATCATGGAGAGAAGAAAAATTGCACTTAAAACTGTAGGTCTGCTAAAATATTCTTTCCGCTCTTCACTTCCTCAAGTCATCAAAAACAGACTTTATCTAGCTATCATAAAACCAATGATCATTTATGGGCATGAACTCTATCACAGTAAAATCTCAACCGAAAAAAATGAAAAATTAGAAAGATACTGGATTAGAATAACTCAAAATATGTGGAAAGAAAACAAAGAGGAACTATACAATAGAATTGCAATAACTCCCATTGAGCAAGATATGAAAGAAAGAAACAGAAATACATTAGAAATGCAATCCATAAAAAAATTCATACAGGATAACCTGCCTCAACATATGAATCTGAGAATTCTCAGACATAATATCACTTACCAAGAACTGTTACATAACAACTTTTAATATGCACTTTAT
>JAGDQP010013314.1:33608-45586 GCA_022664845.1 Lepisma saccharinum | reverse complement strand
ATGATATATATATATATGATATATATATATATATCATATCCAGCCATTTTTCATCCACTGCTGGATGAAGGCCTCCCCCTTTTCTTTCCACATATCTCGATCTGCTGCTATCCTCATCCATGTAGCTCCTGAAAAATGCTTGATTTCATCTACCCATCTTACATTTGGACGTCGTCTCGGTCTTTTCCTTTCTCTAGGAATCCATTGTAGTACATTTGTCGTCCACCTTCCATCTGTTCGTCTAACTATGTGACCGGCCCATCTCCACTTCATCTTCTTCGCACTCTTGATTACATCTTCTACCTTTGTTTGTGCGCGAATCCATTCATTTGTTTTCCTGTCCCTCCTGGTTATTCCCAGCATGCATCTCTCTATTGCACTTTGTGTGACTCTCAATCTTTGAGTCGTTTGCGCATTCAATGTCCAAGTTTCGCAGCCGTACATCATCACGGGTAAGACACATGGATTATAAACTTTATGCTTCAGACACATTGGTAGTTTGCTTTTGAAAATAAAGTGTAGTCTTCCAAACGAACTCTACGCCATTTTACATCTTCTATTTATTTCATCAGTCAACTTTGCATTTGATGTTTTAAGCTGGCCTAGGTAAACATACTCATCAACTATGCCTATTGTCTCTCCGTTAATCTTCACTTCCTTCTTTGCAGCATGTTGGTTGTACATTACTTTTGTCTTAAGCTCATTTTAAGTCCATTCTGATTTATAGTTCTTCTGCACCGTATATATATATATATATATATATATATATATATATATATATATAGATAGATAGATAGATAGATAGATAGATAGAGAGAGAGAGAGAGAGAGAGAGAGAGAGAAGGAGGGGGGGTGTCCTGCGTAGCCTAG
Organism: Lepisma saccharinum; assembly: GCA_022664845.1. Taxonomy (NCBI): domain Eukaryota; kingdom Metazoa; phylum Arthropoda; class Insecta; order Zygentoma; family Lepismatidae; genus Lepisma; species Lepisma saccharinum. The sequence goes on along the minus strand of JAGDQP010013314.1, from coordinate 44,716 downwards.
TCTGTAGCGGGCTCGACTTCAGTGCGAGCGGTCCCGGGTTCGATTCCCAGTGGGGGCTCAAAAATTTCGGTGTTGACCCAGCATCGTGAGGACAATTGGGGAGCTGCTGTGAATAAAAGACAGTGGCGATTGAGCCCTCTGCCTACCCCAACCCAGCCTGAACTAAAGATGCCAGAAGGCCTTAAATTAATTTAAAATCAGGTACAAAATGAAAACAAACATACCGTCCCTGTGGTTCCTCGGAAGCTCAAGACGTAGAAAACAAGCTTTTGAATCTCTTTTTCAATTGTTCATAAATATTCCAGTCCGAAGCTGCTTTGACTTTACTTATTGATTCGATAATAGTAAGCTGCTGCTTTTCATTTTTTTATTTTTACATTCCTCTGGTCTACGTAGGTTTTATGACACACACGCTGGAGCTTCAAAGATGCTAGGTTAAAAATATAGAAAAACAGGAGAAATTACATTGTAAATTAACAGTAGACTAGTAGATAGTGCAGGAAAGGAGATCTGCTGTTAAAACAGTAGAGCTGGCAACGCTCAGATGTGAGCAAAAGATAATGTGTCACTTTTAAGAACTTTAGATAAACAAAAATAATCCGTGCTTCTATTGATATAGAAAAGAAAGGATTTGGGTATTTCACCATATACACGTATTAAATTTTGTACATAAAGGAACGTTAATTTTGTATAGAAACGAACGAAAGGCCTTTTTTAAGCTTTAGTTCCAGCAGGTAGTAATAAAAAAGGAAAACTAGTAAAGTATTTAATAATAACAATACAGAAAGAATTCCGCCAGGATTTTCAGTTTGGGGCATTGTTAAGTCAAAATGGGGGGGGGGGGAATAAAGTTTTGCACTTTTCTAACGGATTTTTGACGCAAAAATGTTAACGTGGGGGGGGGGGAGTCAGTATTGGGGAGTCAGGCAGAATCACTTCAATAAGCCTCAAATTGGAATTTAGAAACCTGATTTGTCATCCTGCCAGCAATTTTGATTGTTTTTAAAGGTCGTTAGTCAGATCCCAGCGGCTGACCATCTTGACTGAGGTTTTTCCTAAGTCACATTAGACAAAAGCCGAGATTACGCCTTCAACAAAGGCCCTGGTCGACACCTTTCCGAATCCTTTCCCCTCCCCTGTCCCGACTTAACCTTAGGTACCTAAAGCTTTAAAATTCGGTTCAATTGATGCAGGGACGTCATCCTTCGGGACGAGACAAGCTTACGCTGCAACTACGGTTTTCAAAAACTGGAAGAATATATATAGTTTCATTTGTTTACCTATGCATTTTTGTATACAGCTAAATTATTAAACAGGAGAATATCTTCTAACGTTGAAGTAGAATTTTGATTAAGCACCTGGGCAAACTTGTGACTTTCTAAGAATGTCAGTTTATGTTAAATTGACATCTCATCGCTATACCTTCAACCTACCTGATAAAGAGATAAATAATGCATATTAAAATCTTCTTCAAGGCTTGTGCATTTAGAAAAACGTTTCATAAGCACAAAAATCACACTACTATAAATTACTTGAGCCCCCTCCATTTTCTTAAAAAAAATAATGAGAAAGCACAAATAAAAATGACAAAGAATTTAATGTGAGCTATTATAGGGATATAATGGGCTTGGATAAAAGTGTAAAAAAAATGTACAGAATGTGAGATAAATGTGCTCCCTTAATAGTGCTGAAAAAGTGCTCGAAAACGCTAAAAAAATGTTCTTAGGATTATAGTGCTTTTATTATGTTCAAATAATGCGCTCGATTTATGTAGTACTTGTAATGGACCACATTCGAACACTTCATAACACTTTATTACACAATTGGTATACTTTTAAAACACATTCCTGCTTTTGAAAGTGCCCTAAAAGTGTAAGAAAGTGTTTTTTTTTACAGTGTACAAATGCTACGCAAACGCCGTATGATATTTGTGTACATAAGTTTTCATGATTTTCTTTTTCCTATGATGAATCAACTCATAAAAGTTAAAGTTTAACTTTAACTTCAAAACAAAGTAGTCACACGCTGAATATTAATTGATCTTCAACTTCAAGAAAAAACAGAAACAGAGACACGCTAAAAATCAGACACATTTTACATATCACAAATAAAGTGATATATTCAAATTCAGCCTCTTTTATATTAGAAGAGTAACGCTCTCCTTAAAAGTACCGTATTTTCATTTTCGCTTAAACAGGGTTAAGATATTTTTATTTAAATCTTCATTGGTCATTTTCATTACAATATTCTTTCATTGAAAGTTGATATGACCTTCCAATTATTTTATGCATTCCCAAATGAAATGCAACCATAAGAGGGCGATCACCTCCACATTCCAACATAACATCAAAACGCAATCAAAACAACTTATGCTTTCTCCCACATGCCAATCTTACTCTCATTTTGACAATTACAAGTATCTCCAAATTCATCAATAAGAAGATTTATGTCAGATATCCAAAACATTCAGCTTTCACATATTTTAAGTAATTCCTTTCTAAAGCGTTTACTGAAAAGAAGATATTGCAAGTTTAAAAAAACAACATTGTACTTCACTCAAACTCTCTTCATTGTTTTAGGTCATCCCTAGCACAACAAAGGGTAATGAACTCTCTAGACAACTAGGTCATTTACCTTTAGTTAAAAATGTCATACAAAATATTTCCTCCTCTACAGCCTGAAGGCGACGCAATAAGTGAACTCTCTGATGAAACAAAAATATATATTTAGGTCACCCCCTTTGAAGTATAACATCAAATAATAGTTCCTCTGCAGCCAGAATGAAATTTTTTAGCGTGTTTCAGTTTGAATTCCACAGCGGAAGCGAAAACATCTCTGGTGAAGAACAAGAATTCAGGTAATGTTTCAACTTATGATTTTATAAGAATAAAGAGTACCTATAGAATAATCTATTGCCTTTCACAATTACAATTTTCTAAAACTAATTTTCTTTAGATGTCAGTACACAATACATTCTAACTTATTTCACATTATTAGTTTGCCTATTTCTTAAAATCTAAGCCTACTAGAAAGAAACGGATTTGAAGGCCTGTTTGTTCTCTATACCCTAGTAGCACCTATAAGTTGAAAATACGTATATTAAAGGTTAAATTAACGTTGTAAATGTACTGATATGTCCACCTGTTTATTAATTTATTTAACGTTAAATAATGCTTAAAAGAATTTCCAACTCTTCATTAGTTTATACTCTTTAAGCATCTAAGACTCAGTCCGGGATGTGCTAAGAAAAAGGATGTGGAACGGTTTTCAAAAACGGGTAGGCAGTTGCTTCCTTTTCTTCTGATTTAAATGAGTAGTCAATAATGATTTAAAAGAATTATGTTTAAAGCAACAAGCGTATGTTGAGTTGAGGAAAACAGATCATGGTTACTGTTTACTCGTATTCAAGTCCGTAAGATGCCTGCCTTCTAAATAAGCAAGTCATATTCTATTCTTATTACAACTGTAAGTTTTGTTTCTCACAGCACAAAATCGCACTGATTTAAATTCAATTTTATTGAATACCCTCCCTAGCAGCACACATACGTTAGTATTAAAACGTGTTTACTAAAAATCTTCTCCAAAATGCAAAATCAAAGAATGCTCTGATGTAATCATTAAACCACAATATAACGAAATTAAATTACATTTACAACGTGTTCTCAAAATGTCTGATCCATCATGGAAAATTCTCGATATCCAAGGTTCGGTGACGTGCAATAGCCTAAAACGAAGACAAGCTACGTAATTAATCTCTAGTGACCTCTCTAAGAACATTCCCGAAAATATAGATTCCACAAAAGTATTATGACATAATATAGCCGCCATGTTTCAGAAAATGGATCCATGGGATAAAGAGAACTAGAACAAGCGCGGTCAGTGACCTCTGTGGTTTACATCATGAGTTCAATAACCCTAAGGAAGGTCAATACTGTCTATACTAACGTAATGGGACTTCAGCCCGAAGGCTCTTACGTAAGCAAAGTATCGTTATCACCCGAGGGCCTAAATTTCCGACAAAGTACCAAAGTAACTACTCACGAGGAGTAGACCTGCGTCTATGACAATTAATAGAGGAGAGCAAATGGAAAAATTAAAATTTATCTTAATTATTGTTTCAGTGCCTTATTGATGATTCACCTAAATTCGTTAGGTTAAGAATGCGACAAAACTATAAAGATCGTAGTTTTAATTTAACCTTCTCTGTGAAAAAATACACCTAATGTAGACTTAGTAAAATTGACTCTCTATAACTCGAATTGTGGGAAGAGTATTTATGAATAATAGCTGTAAGACCAACACGTGTTTCCCTCCGAAGTCAAAATTAGGTCTTTGCCACTTCGTTCTAACATCCTTTCTCATACTAAAAAGACGTAAATAAATTTATAATTCAAAAGAAATAGTTGATGTTCCATAATAAATTATATAAAAATTGATTTTAATCACGTCAATTGATAATTATCACGCAAAATTTTGTTTTACATTTCCCATATTCAAACATTCAAGCTGGAGAAATGTTTTCTAAGTAATAGACACCAGAATTATTACGTTTGAGTTTATTTTCGATTAAGTTCTTAGACGAGATTAGCACGTGTCAAGAAGATATGAAGGTATAATACAATGTTCATGAAAATCTGAAAAAAAAAATATAGCAAAGAAATTAATTTAAGGTGCTAAATTATTTACATCTAAGCAATAGAATAATTTAGGCATTCTCCTGAACAAGGCCCTTTTTCCGGAGAATGCCTCAATTAATAATACCCGCTATTTCAAAATATAAAGAATCGTGCTATCAAATTCTGTTTGAATCAAATTTATTTCCTCTACTTTTTTGAAAGAATAAATTTTCCAAAAGAAATTATTAGTAATACGATTATAAAGTCATATGCACAAGATCCATCGTATTGGCTTTTTCCTAGAAGAGTAAAAAGTGCCTGAAGATTTAACAACTGCTATTTGAAACCGATACAATGAACATTTATTAATACTTCGTTGACGCCCAAATATAATTATAGAATGTGGTGACTTTCACCAATGTCCACCCTAGCTAAGTAGCAGTTTGATTTCAACATAATGATCTACATAACGCAAATAACCGCTAAGGGGGAGACAGAACATTATTCTTGAGTTGTGATAGGCGTAAAAACGAGAAGCTTCTTAATTCTTGGCTACCAACTTTTGTTGGTGAGATCTTTGAGAACCAGAACGCATCATTTATCAAGAGACAGCGTTACGGTTGTCTTAGTTGTTTCTCACTGCATGCTTAATAGATGCAGTCATAATCTGCGGGAGTTAGCAGTGTTAAAATCTTGGCTCACGAAGAATAAGACAGTTTAATTTACGAACATGAATGATCATAAATGATTATAAGACAGATATAGCCAAAACATACCATGTTCTTGTTGTGAATATGTACGAAAAGGTTTTAACCACTGCTATGTAAGAATCCATCAGTGTACTTAATATCTAATATCGTCATCTTTCGAGAAGTCTAATAGAAAGTATCATAATCATAAATACATCAATGAAACAGTGGTAATTTTTACCTTTGTAATAAATTAAATTCTTATATATTTTCTAATGTATGAAAGCAAACAAAGGAGGCAAACAAATATTGATTGTTATGGAAATTTGTTGGGAGATAAAAGCTTTTAACATAAAAATCAGTAAAACGAAAACTTTCTACATGATAATAACATAAATATCGTTAGAATTACTAGTAAATAACATTAACCGCTTTTCTTTCTTCTATATAATCAAAAGGTAATCTGCAAGATGCTTCATGTAAATAGCACCTATATTATAAACAAACATAAGGGAGTACTTAAAAGTAAGTTCTCAGTAAGTATATGATTTGTCTTTGCTGCCTAGCTTCTATTCCAAGTGAAGACCAGTTATTTTCGTTAAATAAAAGAAGTGGTTGGTGTAGGAGACGTACAATTTGGAAAAGACTATCACGGAAATCAACATGCAACCTTATGAATTGAAATGTAAGCTGGAAAGTATAAAAAGGTGTATTAAAAAATAAACACTTTTCTAGCACATTTTCAACAGAAAGATTAATGCCATCCTAACAAACTATTTTATTGTCGGAGCAAAAAGAACATACCGAACTCGGTTAAATTATATTACAATTACTAAAGACAAATTAACAATCCAATTCTGTTTGATGACTTTTTTATCATTTCAATGAATGGGGAAAGTTAGACAACGTCTGACTCAGTGCTCTAGTCCCTGAATTTTCAGAAGGTATACATTGTCATTTTTCTTTTTCTTTTTTTTAATTATGAATATTTAAGAGGAGAAGACACTGCAAAAAATGGATGTCTTAATTAAATACTTTTCAGTGTCCCAGGGCGACTTCTGTAAAATCAATACAACAAACGGTGTTGATCTTGGTGATTCAGCACAATGGATATGTTGTAAATATTGATTCAACACAATGGAGGTTGTCGTACTTACACAGTCAGACTCTTGAATCACCGAAATCAACACGTTTGCTATGTTGATTTAACACAAAAAGTGGTGGTCACCCTAGGATACCGAATGGTGTTGTATTTACCCAACCATTTTTTGTAGTAATTTTTTCTATTATTTTTTATTCGTTTCCATTAGATATGAAGATGAAATAATTTAATTTCTATAACAAAAATCAAAATGCTTTGATTACGTATATTCCAACGAGGCAATAAAAATGAAGTTATTTGCATAATTCATTACGTTGAGGTAATAAGAAACATTAAAAAAAAAAAATTAAACATTTTTCTCTTAATCAATTGGTACTAAAACGTAAAAAACTAATTTTGTTTATGCTTGCCTAAAAAGAAAAGGCACACTCTCATATACAGTCACTTTATAAATTCTTGAAATTACGCGCCCCATTCATTTCTTTTAGTCATCCATAAACAAAATATTTTTTTACTTTTTAGTACGATTTGTTTGAGAATGTCTTTAAATGTTTTTATTATTTTTTTCGAGTTATTTCGATGTTCGGATACATTTTCTCAAGGAAATTTTTTGTGACCCAAATCCAAAAGTATTATGCAACCAGGAAAACCCAGGCTAGTTGCAGGATAAAGAAGTTGAGAATTTTTATTTTGGGATAAAGAAGTTGAGAATAAAAAAATTGAAAATTTACATTTAAAATGTATAGATATATAGAAATATATGAAAGTAACAATTGAATATTGTATTGTCACCGGACTTACGTCACTCAGCAAAATTTCATTCTATGATGTTGGGAAATGAGTTCAATTAACGTTCCAAGATTTGATGACACCATTATGAACTAAAGAAAAGAATATAATAAAACGAAGATTGTTGAGATTTTCGCACAACTACCTAGTCTATGTAACTTAACAATCAATTACAATCCTATACGTCGACTCCAGAAGCAAAGAGATACAAGTGACACTGACGAATGAGAAAAAGAGGTAATCTTTTATATATAACCCAAAACATGTCGCACAAAATTCTCATAAGTCAGGGTCCAAGATTTCTTTGAAGAAAATATGACAGTTTTGTCTCGCATATATTTCGGGATATATATATAAAAGATTATCTCGAACTTTTTTGTTCATCAATGTTACTCGTACCCCTTGGTTTCTGGAGTCGTAAGACTAGCTTGCTCGGCCCGTTACAAATCTATACAAGATGTCCCCGAAATAATTGTGTAAATTTCCGGAGGTGACTATCAAAACAAGAAGAAATTCATAATTATGCATGATTTTGGATATACAGGCCCTTGAAGACACAGAGGCATCGTCACAAATGACATTATAGCTAGATACACAATGAAGTTAGCGGGCTCGTTTAGCAAATCACACTCGAAATAGCACCTGATACATCTATTTAAGCAATGTTTTGATTGAGGACTGCATAGATATGTTTGGCAACCTTAGAACTTCATTGTCGGGCAAGCATAGCAATCCCCTTTAAGCTGTATTCGCCAATCGTAACCATAACTTAAATAGTTGTATTCAGGACCGGATTTGACACTAGGCCACCTTTCACAGGGGCGCACTTTACAAGAAAACATTACATATCGCTAATTAAAACAAGAGATGAAAAAATTATTCAGCAAAAAATATTTAGCACGAGGGGGAGCGCGTAACACCATCACCTTTGACACGAACAACCCTTCGTACATAGGCTATATAAATTTAGGTTAATTTAGATTATAAATAGTAAAACAAACATTAGTGCTTATATTAGGAATAGTGTTTATTCCTAATTTTGCCTTTGTACACACCAATAATCATTTTTAATCAATGCTACATACAGGGTGTGGCAGTCATCTGCACCCCTGCCAATGGGCAACAGGACTTTGTGTTGAAGCATGCTATATGCGTAGTTTAATTAACACTAGGGTTTTGTATATGAGGAGAACTAAAGTATCATTTCCTACCCTGTCTTTTCGGGTCTGCAATGGGTAAGTACCGTGCGTTCGAAAACTGCAGTCGACCGTCTAGACTGAGGTTTTTTTAGAATTTCCTTCCCGATCTTATCCAAAGATGGGTAATGGAATAACTTTAAAAAATTCAAAACTATTCTAATCTGTCTTTTATAACACTAGAACTAAGTCTTATTTTTCTCCCAAGCTTTTCAATATATCTTCAGGAGATAAATATTCGCGGAGGTGGAGTTTAACATTCAAAGAGCTTTGCGAATGAGTTTGCAGTGTCGCTTTTGTCCATTCCTAGATATTTCCTTACTTTGGAGATGTGTTTTTAGAAGTGACGTATTGACGTGTAGACCGATATGACGACTGAGAGATATACTGCAGTATTCAATTCTGTAAACTTGCATTTATTTTTCCCACACCAAGATAAATGGCAAAATAGATGAATCAGTAAACGTTAAATAGCGAGGAGAAAATGTGATGACTTCTTACGATCTCATATAAGATCTTTAAAATTATCTTGAAGGTAAATAAAATTTAATTTTATGGACAATAATACTAATTGTATTTATGTATCACTAGTGCTCCTGATTTTGTTTAATTTACTTTAAGTATTTTTGTATGAATAAAAATAGTTAATATTACCTTCTTGTTCAGTGTAATAACTAATAACACGTATTCCATAAGTAGCCTACAGTAACTTAATTAAAATTGCTCATTGTAGGACTATGTATTTAATTACATTATCATATTTAATAATATTATTGAACTGTATTTTATAATTAGCCACATTAGCAAAGTTAAATAAATTTTATCTAGTTATTATTGTTATTATTAAATGATGAGAAAACGGAGGAGAGTCATTTGTTATAATGTCAAGGTGGGAAAGGGAAAAGGACGAGAGGGGTGAGGGGGAATCGAAAAGGGGGCGAGGCTCTGGAAGTCATGGCCCTAGGATATGTTACTACTACCTAGAGTGTGATTTGTTAAGGCGACACCGCTTACGCCATTCTTGTCGATATACGACGTTATTTGTGAGGATGCTGCCTTTGAGCGCCTAAAGCTCCAAAACTAATCAGATTTCGGGATTTATTCAAAGGATTTTTTATTCTTGGTTTGATGTAAATGATCACTTTCCGAAGTCTGCACCATTATTTCAGGGACACCTTGTATAGTATGCTGCGATTTACTCTATACATTGAAAAGTAAAAAATTCTACCGTGGTTTTGAAAACAAGTCAAATCTCATATCACTAAATGCCTGCACAAAGAGACTAACCAAGCTGACAAAAGTTCTGAAACTGACTGTGCATACTGTACGCATTTCTACAAAATTATTATAGTAGTCTAAAGATAGTGACAAAATACTGACCAACGTCATGTAGTTATACCCTCTTCCCATTCCCAACATTTTGTTCACAATCACCTGAACCGAAGGTATTTGACAGTAATAATCTCACTGGAGCCAGATTAAGTAAACAAACGAAACGAAAGTAGATGATATCCGCATATTAGCAGAAGGTAAGATTAATCAGAGGGTATACGGCTCATACCTCCTTATACCCTCTATTACAACCCTGTTCTGTCTGACCCCAATACAGATTCATTTTTACGCGTGTGGTTGTCCTATTCTTAAAACGTTTCTTACGAACTCCTAGGCCTGTATTTATTTTGCATGTCTTTAGAGATGAACGATTGCATTTGTTCATTTACTCATTCTTTCATTGACTTATTCATCTATTCTCATATATCCATATGTTTAGTATACAAAGAGAATATTATATAGAATATATGCATATAAAGTATTTAAAGTAATGTATTTACTACACAACATTTGTACACTAATTCAACCACTGGTTTATTCATTCAATATTTTTTTTATTCTACATTCATTTAAGTTTTGCTTCCGGGGGTGGGGCGAGATCATTTAGGAAAGACATTATATGATATATAGCTTGGAGCATCCCACCTATTTCTAAGCGTAGTTTTTACTTCATACTTGCATATACATAATTCACATGCATCTCTTCACTGTTAATACGATATAACTAAAAAAAAAAGTCACACTGATATCTGACACAAAAAATCAGAAAATTTTAATTGGTAACTTTTTGTAAATTGTTATTTACAGCAGATGAACAGTTCTAATGTATCAAAAGGTATAACGTCTTGATTTCATTTTAGCAATCATTAACAAGATCGTCAATAGAAATATTCTTAACCACTTTCCGCTCCTCAATCAAATTATCAACGAGGTGAGTTAATCATCGGAAATTGATGACGGAAGGTAGTTTTTCAGTCTTTTCAGAACAGAAAAAAATCATTCATTAGAGGAAATGATGATCGGCAATGTGACAAAAACTTCCAACAACAAGATAAGAATAAGCAGCCATCTATACTAATGACATATCATATTTAGCTCAGCGTCTTGATTGAGGTGGACGCCACTAAAAAATTGGATTCAAGTCCGGCTAGAGGCAGAAATCTTACATCCGCTGACACTGAGCCAAGCTAGTAGAAGGAAAAGACTCAATAAATAAATCCTCATCGAAATAGATAAAACAGCTAGTTTTGTTATCGGTAACAAAAATCCACATGAACTCAACCAACTAGCTGACAACATTCTTCATCATGTGACAGACAAAGTAAACATTATGGTGGCAAAACTCTTATAAAGATATGATCCCACAGCTTGAATAAAAATTGGA
>JAGDQP010013314.1:15851-26180 GCA_022664845.1 Lepisma saccharinum | reverse complement strand
AATAAAATAAAGATTCCGTCTCAGAATGGCCTTATAGTCCCATTTCAAAATTGTTAACATATGTAAAAAGAAATAAAAGGCACGAGAGGAGATTTAATTGAATGAAAGCGCTTCCTCCAATGTGAATCTTTGTTTAATACGAGCGCAAAAACAAAACTCAGCGGGAGGGGGGGTGAAATTAATTGCTTGAAAAGAAGGAAAGAAACCGGGATCGTTACTTAATTTTGAAAAAGAGGGGGTTCAAAAAACCAGAACCTACGCCATGTAGTTTTCTCGTTAAAACTCTGTAAATATTTCACTATCGTGAGAACATCAAGAGAACGGGTGACGTAGTTCAGGTGGTAGAGTTGTTACAATCTCACTACGACATAAAATGCAGACTTTCACTATTTTTACACTAGCTGTTTCCTACCTATAGCGTATTTGATAGTAATATTTCGGGAGAGGGGCTTTTACCCCCTTACAATGTTTTTCCGCATAAACAAACCAACCACGTGTCGATTATTTTCTGTCTACTGTTGCTGGGGCAAATTTGAAGCAAATCGGGTGGGACACTTGGCAAACACGTATTGGCCTCTTTTACATCTACAATATCTATGCACAATTTCATTCGCTTCGGTCCACTCCTTCCTGCGCTTCTGTGGTAATATTTACCTTTTTCGGAGGGCGTCTTGTCCCGCACACCGTTTTTCCGCACAAACTAAACAACACGTGTTCGCTTATTTTATATCTAGTATACCTGCGCACAATTTCAGTACTTTCGGTCCAATTCTTTCTGCGCACGTGGTGTTCCATTTCACTTTTTTGGGAGGGGGGCCTTTGCACCCACATTGTTTTTCCGCATGAAATCAAAAACACGTATTCGCTTATTTTTTGCGTATTGTCCCTACACACAGTTTCGTTGCAATTCTCCATGTCCTTTCGGCACTTTGGCGTACACTTATTAGCACTTTTGATATTTCGCGATCAAATGTTTGGAGGGGTCTGTGCCCCACCCACCCGTTGTTTCCAGGAAAATACGAAACACGTATTCCCTTATTTTACGTCTACCATCTCTGTGCTTAATTTCATTCACTTCGGTCCACTTCTTCTCGCCTTTCGGGCGACCATTTTCACGATTTTGGGTGGAGGCTTTTGCCCCCTAAAACCGTTTTTCCGCAGAAACAAAAAACACGTATTCGCATATTTCATGTGTAGTATCTACCTGCCAAATTTTATCAAAATCGGAGTGTTACACTTGGGTAATTTTCCTTGTTAGTAAAGGGTCGAAATTCAATTTCTCCCAAAGTATTTGCCACTAGACCGCGGAGGATGGGACAGCACACATAAAATTATCACAATATTTCGTTCCCCTCAAAATTAGATTTGACGTATTTCGGGATTTTTCAAACAAACCACTCTCTTACGAGATAAAGGGGAAGACAACTTTTAGTTTCAGCAAAATATTTTAATTGTCAAGACCTTACAAAGTATATCATTCGACACCCTTTCCAATTTGAAATTTTGAAGTTGCCCCCCGCCTACCACCCTTATGGCCTTGGTGGCCAAGTTTTATAGCTCAAAATGATGCTGGACGTGTTTTTGCATTTTATCATATTTGTAGCCGTTCGTGCCATACAAGGGCTGGCAAAGGACTTTATGGATATGACTTTTGAGCTCCCACCATTCTAGATAGGGACAACATAGCGATTTGAAAGTTTCACCAAAATATTTCTTTTGTCAAGATCTTTCAAACGAGATATCACTCTACGCACTTTCCAATTTGAAATTTTGAAGTTGTTCCTCCCCTACTCTTCCTTGGTGGGGTTTTGGGGCCAAATTTTATTGCTCAAAATGATAGCTCCTCAAAATAACGCTGGACGTGTTTTTACATTTTACCATACTTGTAGCCGTTCGGACGATACAAGGGGTAGAAACGGACTCTATAGACATGACATTTGAACCCCGCCATTTTGGATAGGGACAACATAGCGACTTAAAAGTTTTAGCAAAATATTTCTTTTGTCAATACCTTTCAAACGAGATATCACTCGACACACTATCCAATTTGAAATTTGAAGTTACAACCCGCCTATCCCCCTTGGGGGGCTTGGGGTCAAGTTTTATAGCTCAAAATGATAGCCCCCTCAAAATGATGCTGGACGTGTTTTTTGCATTTTATCATATTTGTAGCCGTTCGTGCGATACAAGGGATGGCAACTTTTAATTGCACCACCCTGTATATGTATTAAAATCGTATTTTAATTTTTAATACGGACCATAAATACTAGCCTGCAACGATGATGAGTTTAACGGGTTACAAAACACTTTATAAGATTGGGTCACAAATCATTAGCTTGAGAAAAAGTATTCGAACACCGAAGTAACTAAAAAAAAAAATATAACTTTTTAGAGACATACTTTTCTTAAACAATTCGTGCTAAAAGCAAAACATAATTGTGTTTATGCATGAGTAAAACGTAAAGCGTGGAGCGCGCTCCTATATAAATTCTTCACTTTATAAATTCTTCAGTTAGCGCGCGCATGCTTTCCTTTTTATTTATGCATAAATAAAATTATTCTTTTACGTTTTAGTACGAATGGTTTAAGAATAGTATGTCTTTAAAAAGTTTTTTATTGTTGTTTCAGGACTGCCTCCAGATACATAAGAGTTCTGATTTTTAAGAGAAGATGGGCATTCCTTAAACAAAACAGTAGAAATATTATCTTAACAGGAAGGTATTTAAGACCTTCGAAGCGCTTTGTGCTGTAATCACTGTGTGTAGCGCACGGCGGTTCGAGTCCTGATCATTTTAAATATATATTATATTACTTTTTCTGTAGTAGCTTTTTGTTCTTTCATTCGTATTCCTCTTCTTGCTTGTTTCATTTAAAATAGGCTAATTTACACTTCAATACTACTACTACTAATAATAATAATATTTCCACAAGTGTAATGCAACCTGTTATTTATTCTTATTTCATAGTGTTTCTGCTTTTTATGTGAAGATACAACTGCACTATGTAAGTTAGCATAAATTCACCCCTTTACCCTTCGTTTTCGAAATAATAGTAAAATCCCTATTATGTTGAAGATCATATTCTATTCTTGCAAACGTTGGCTTCACTCTGATTGTTCCATGGATAATGGTTTGGAAATGGGGACGGGAATTGTTACTATCTTCATAGCACAAAAGATGCAGCGGAAATTTGTGTTGTAATAATTAAATACTTTTCGTAGATGGAACGGAGAGTTTGGAAAATATTCCCTCCGAAAGTTTCTTTTTAAAGTAACAATGCTTTGGTTCTCAAGTCACAATGCTGTTGAATACCCGTTCAACAAGGCAATAAATAAATAAATGTTATATTTGTAGCTGCATACATTGCTCGATTTCCCTGGGAAGTGGGGGGGACAGGGAATTCGCCTGGTGGCTGAGGATTTCATCCTCGGTTATTAATCCTAAATATCATGCTTGCTGAGCAGGGATTTTTCTTTTTTGTATTTCTACCTAAACAAGTAGAACTATTTCAACCTTACGACTTGAGTAAATCTGGTTCATATCCAAACAGCACAAGGATAACGGGACAATACTGTGCTAATAACGAGGATATCACAATCGGACAAAATCAAACAACATTGGCATGATATGATATTTCGACATTCAAAGCTATTCTTGAAACATGGAAAAAGTGTTGTGTTGTCTTTCAACCATAAAACGTCCAAAATAAACTTGGCAGATAAAAATGTTAGGTCTAATTTAATTTAATTTATTTTAAGGGCTTTAGGCATCTCAGGTTTAAGTCGAGACAGGGTGTGAGAGAGGATGTTGGAAGGTATACGGCCAGGGCGTATTTCATGGGTACCATCCCAGCATTTACCTGATGTGACTAAAGAAACCCCTTGGAAAATCTCAGTCAGGATGGTCCGCCGCTGCAATCGATCCCATGACCTCTGGATAAATATTAATTAAATATTATAGTTAGAAGATTTCATTGCGTGACATTGATCGACACTGTTCGATATCGTCTCGAAGAGCGTTGTGTGTATTAGTGAAAGTTTATGTAATTGTAAAAAGAACACTCATTGTACACTTCGCATAAAAAAAATTGCGACAGCGAAAGCCGTGCAGCTAGGCAACACATGGCACCTTCTTATTCCATAATCGTGTCTGGTAAACAAACCCCTTCTTTCTCCTTCCTTCGTCATACCCATACTAAAATCAGCAAACATCATGAACACGTTTTGTTTTTCAAAATATACATGTATTAGTATCGATAAAATGAAAGAATAAAAGCGAGACGAAACAATATACGTAAGTTGACGGAGGGAGAAATTTAAACACACACAATGAAAATTTGAAACCGGTGGATGCCTTTAGGCAAAGACAGAGAAATGAGAGAAAGAGAGAGAAGGGGAGAAAAGAAGAAGAAGATGGAGTACAGATAAAAATATGGAATTTAAATGTAGTAAAAAAAAGAATCTAACCTTATAAAGTGCAGTGCTCATAAATCTAGCAGCAAGATAGAAGTGACTTTTAGATTTTACATTTTTTCCAGGGCTATACGAATATATAAAGGGCGCTTGAAAATTCATTTAGTCACTTTCAAAATTGCAACCAAAGTTGATGGTCTGATTAAATACTCAAGATTTCCAGTGGAGACACATTTAGGATAATGTCAAAAGTGTAACACACATGCTTTGTTTGTGTGTGATTCGGTTGCAAATTCGGTGGGGCTCTTTGAACGTATTGGTTGGGGAATACATTGTAATCATGGATTCCGCCAGGATTTTCAGATTGGGGTGTGTAAAGTCAAAATTGGGAGGGTGTAGGTAGCTTTACAATGTTTCTGTCAACTTTTGACTGTGAAAATAAAGTTAAAGTTGTGGATACTCTCGAGGAGTTAGGGCTAACACCCCCGCCCAGGGGCCGAGGTCTGGTGGAATCACTAATTGTAACAAACCAAGTAGATACCATAGACCATACCTTCCATTCCAGACTACTTATCCAACTTGAATATACAAAGAAAATGAATGGATAATAATTTTTTCTGATTAATTATCAAACTGTACCAAATTGAAAAGTTACAAATGTTCAAAAGCAATATTCGCATGTTCCTATGGGTATAACAGACATTACTTGTTTTACATTTCAAACGTGAAAAATGGAACACATTGAATATTATGTTGATAAATTAGAGGATGGAAACGAATTTGCTGCCAAACTAATATAAAAAGAATTCTTCTCCTGAAATAGCGAAAAAAGGGGTGCATTTGCTACTCATATCTTAAAATCTATCTGCTCCGAACATGCCACTCTATATTCCACCTATTGTGAATATAAAGTTTTAATAATTACAACACTAATGAACTAGTGAGTATAACAATTCGCACACATGGAATGAACACGGCAGAGCTGAAACAGGTCACCGGCTGTCGGAGGATGCTGGTCAGATTTTGAACTGTCATCAGGTTTAAGATTCGAACGCATTCTGACGCGGTGATTCGATGTAGATCTGATAACCCGGAAGATGAAAGAGAGATTTTAATTATTTCATTGCGTTTGAACAGTGTTTATTTCAGGGGTGACCAGGATCCGAGATGTTACCCCGAGAACACGAAAAATACGACGTCAAAATTCCCAGTTAAACAGATTTTCCAGACCGGGTTAATCGGGTTACCGGGTCACTCATATTTGGGTCAGTCCCTATCACCGGGTCATAGAAAGTGGCCCGGATTTGGCTGTGAAATACGCACAAACAGAGAGAGTGTGTGTAAATTAAGAGAAGAAATAAACATGTATAGAGAGAGGGAAAAGTAAAAGAAGAGAAAGAAGCAGCGAAGAGACGATAACAGAACATCAAAAAAGAGAGGAAGAGAGAAAGACGAATGAAAAACATGAAAAGTATACACCGTGTATTATCATTGTGCTAAACGACACACAATCTGTTTATTCGGATTCTGACCAGTGATGCTTCGTAAGTTCTCTACAACGCGGAGATCAGTATCTGTTTGAATACTTCAGTGTATGCGAAAAAGAAACTGACTGATGGGGAATCGAACCCAGGTTTACAAATTAGAAGTCCAGAATGATAGCGATACTCCAGAGACGACTTTATTAAAAACGTGCTTAACAAATACTATAGTGTTTCTTTCAAAGAATAATAACATGAAAAGTGGATACTTCTAATCAATGACTTGCTTTTGCCTTTCCTTGTAACCCCCTGAGACTGGATTTGGACTTTTCCAACCAACGTTCTTAAATCATCTTCCTCTCCATAGTGACTCAGGTATTTGATTCCACAGTCTGAAGGATTCTCCGTTTTGTATGAGAAGTAATGATTAAATTCTTCACGATCACTTTGTAAAAAAAACTTGCCTTGAACAGGATTTGAACATATGTTGGTTTGCTTTAGTACTTGAAATTCCGGCATTTTTCCTCTACTCCATTTTGCCAACTAAAGACAGAAGCCATGAATTACTAAGTTCATCTTTCTAAATAGCCAACTTTGTTCTGTAAGTTCTTTATACCAAAATGCACGCTAAAATTTCTTTACTCGATCACTTATAGACAAATTAGTGCCTGCTAATATCCGAAATAACAAAAGTCAAGAAAAAATGAAATAAACAATAACAGCTGATGCAGTTTCTATGCGTCGTGAAATTTCAAAGTCACGCTTATAGGAATAAGTATTATTATTATTATTGCAGCGAAACGTCCGATAACTAACAGTTGTACATTCCCTGTAGAACAGCATTGAATATTATGAAAGTAAACTCTGCTTTGTTTTTCTCTTAAAATGTATTTCCCAAAGCAAAAGTCAAAAGTTCTATGATACTAATATTTACGTGTTTTTAAACTACTTCGTTTCTCATTCAATGCATGTGTTTAAAATGACTCCCTTGCAAGAAGGGTATTCCAGGATTGTTACATTTTAATTCCTAATATTCCGGGAGTATTCCTATAGGTAATTAGAAATATCCCGGAACTTGTCCCGGGATTAGAATGCTTGGTATCGTGAAAAAATACAGGGAATATTTCTAATATATTCCCATAGAATAAAAGTAACCTTGAACATTGGAGAATGGTGCACGTTACACTGGAAAATCTTGTATTTTAACGTTACAATGATAAAACGTATAGTAGTTGCAGAAAGTTAAAATGTAACTGGAAAGTTAACAATAATAATGAAATCTTCCGAAGGCGGACATTGACATAAAATGTATACTCCATGTATTGAAAATATTCAGGCATGAATAACGCTGGTATATAGTGAGAATACACCTCCCTTTCTATTGTGTAGAACCTATATTTATTGTGTACTCTCTGGGAGTATTTATTCAGTTACTTAACTTTTATTTAATGGCCAAACATGTGCTGTGGGGTCGAAAGTCCCTAGCATATTTAAGGGACAATTTCCCTCGGCGTAAAGAAACCCAAAAAATATTTCGGGAACATAATATTTAGTGTCTTTTTTGTTTGTTTTTGTTTTGTGCATTTACCTTATATTTATGGGCCAGACACTCACCTATGCCTAAGCCGTGATATGTTTAAGGGACTGGAAGAGACAGGTTCAACCTATGATTATCTATCTAAGAGCTAAATTTAAAAACAAAAACAAACTAGATGCTTGTTCCCATAATACTTTTTTCCGTGACTATATCATCTTCTTGGACATTGAATGTAGGAGTCAGAACCTATATTGAAATATTTGCTGTTTCGAAAATTCCGTACTGTGGTTATAATATTAGGAGGCGAAAACATACACTTCACAATAAACGCACGACATTTTTATTGCTCATTTTCAACCTCCTTTGACAGTTACATGAAACGTTTACAGAACTACTTTGTAAATAGATGTCAATTTTTTGTGTTAATTTTAACTTTGCCAATGTTTGAATCAATCGTAATAGGATACAATTGAGGAGCTGTTGTGAATAAAAGACAGTGGCGATCACAGTTGTGAGCTTCGGCTCTCCTCTCCCAACATGTCTGGTCATCGTTGGAACAGTAGACCAACTCCTTCCTCCGGGAAAGACCTCATCCTCATCGATACAATATCTGAATACAATCATATTCAGAACAAGGGGGAAACCACAAGTAAGCGAAATGGGTGTGTAAGCAAACAAGCAATAAGAATAAGCTGATTTGTTGGATCGTTGGATAACAACAGATTGCTGGCGTGGTTATTAGCTTGATTAGCTATGTGCAGTTTCCACACTGAGAATCATAGGTTCGCTTTCCACCTACGCCAGCGTTTCTCAACCTTTTTCATCCTGCAACTAAAAACATGACCGCTGATATGCTGTATTTGATAATAAACATTGTAATTACATTATTCAAAACTATTCAACAAATTACATTATTTTAGTAGACCCTAATTATAAAAACAATAAGCAAAATAAAATATCGTCTTCCAAATTTATTAGTTTTAACCTACAAACCCTAGCTAAATTAATTTTTTAACCTTCTCTTGCTACCCTCTTATACACAACTCATGACCCGTCTGGGGGTCGCGACCTCCACGTTGAGAAACCCTGAACTACGCCAATATAATTTCCTTTCAAAATAGTAAAATATTTTATTCATTGATTAGATGCATTTGGTTGAATAATATACACCAACCTCATTTGTAAAACTCCAACTTACCGTAGAAAGTAGGGGGAATACAGCTCGTATTTTGGAACCATTATTATACTACTCAGAAATTGATTCTTTGTGCATGCAATGTGGCCTGATATAAATTTATTTAAAGAAATGCAATTCTAAAATAGTACAATTTACCAAAATCAAGAAACCAGTGATATTCGTTAGGTGAGAACAATTTGGATTTAGATCGAGCAAGAACAAGAAAGCTCCGTTAATTTCTACTGTCCACCTGGTATGTTCTGTCTGTTAGCTACCTTAAAATATTGGACCTCTTAATTTTGATTCCTCCATCTGTAATGGAGGCTAGTGCCTAAACGAAAACAAGTACAGAGAAACTGACTTCAAATTTGGGTTCAGTGATCTCGATTTATCCAGCCGTTTCTAATTTGGTGTTTAAAATTGGCAGACGCTTTTCATTTGGTTAGCCTTCTGCATTTTAAGAATTCATGCAAGTGATGAAATTACAGTAAAGCAGATAGAGAGTCACTGACCTCAAGTTTGACGTAAGCGAATATGACCTCTATTAAACTGCCCCTTTCTAAGCATTTTGATATGACTATTAAAACTGTCTATATAATTATTAGACTAAACCTTGAAATGGTTAAGCCTTATTTAAGGAATGGTAATCGTTGTCAGATTTCTTTGCATTTGACAGAAACCAAACTATTTCGTAAATGCAATACGAACATAGATGACGGAGCTTTGTGAGACAAGAAGAGCAAGCTTCGGGATTCGAACTCGCGTCGCCAGCTTTATGGACGAAAAGGGGAACAAATAACGCGACGCAGCGTGCACGGCCACGAAGATATCAGATAGAGAAGTTTATAGCTCAACTCTTACTGAAATAAAAGTAAAGTATAAGTTATATAATACTGATTTGTGTTTCAGTTACAGTGTTTCGTGCATTTATGAGTTAATCTTCTATTGACTACCATTTTGTTAGATTCTATACAAATGAAAACCATGTTATATAATTTGTTAAAAGTTTCAAAAACCGTATTTAACGTCCCAAGTGGGAATAAGCAAAACTTCATCGTTAATTATTACAGATATAGCAACATCGCTGTATTATAATTTATTTTATGAACAATAAAAACAAGAGAAAAGTTCTAATTACTTTTATTCACATACTTTTCGCTACATCACGACTAGATATATAAACATTATTTTCTTCACAAAGATTAGTACTAGGAAACTGCACTAATACATTCATTCTATTAAAACCCGCGCAGTTGTCACTTATGTTGTTGCAAGGTTGCCACATAGTTCAATTTCTGAACTTAAACTTTCTAAGAGCTGCTAAAGTCTGCGCTCAGATTATAATTGACTGATTGTAAAATAACTGAGGGCCTGAAAGACTTCGGCCAAGAGGGCTACGCGAGTAGGCAAGTTCTATACCGATAACATTATTGCAAGTTCATGTAGTTTTTTTTCTTTTCTTATTCCACAGAAGTTGAAAATGTGGAGATAATTTTGATGCTAAGCGACTTCAGTTAGTAAGTTAGTCCGTTCGGAAATTTACAAAAACCTACACTTTCGCTTAATATAGACATATGATGTCGAATCAAATTCAATCCTGAGGCACTTGCTGAAGCAGGAAACCTTATGGTTGCTGGTTCGAATCGCCTGCAAGTGACGACTTTTGATACTTAAATAAAAACTGTCAAAAGTTTTAATTTGTGTTATATTCAACTTGTCATAT
>JAGDQP010013314.1:0-15841 GCA_022664845.1 Lepisma saccharinum | reverse complement strand
AAAAACTGTCAAAAGTTTTAATTTGTGTTATATTCAACTTGTCATATTGCACGAAGTGTATTAGAACTTTTAATTGCAGTTTTAACTTCTCCATTTTCTAACGACATTTTTTTTGTGATGTTAGCTTCGTTCAGGCTGGTTTATGTTAAAATAAAAGACAATAAATGATCGTAACTTAATGTGACAATACTTACCCTAAACTGGATTTGTTCTTAAAACTGCCATAATATATTTATTTCATAATCCGACATGACAAAAAGTACATGCATACACATGTGTTTACTTACTACAGAATACCTACAGACAAAATATAGCAAATATACTCAATGTTACATTTTCCTCGCATTTGAACTTCATAATTCATGGGTGCTGTTTCTCGTTGGCAAGGTGGAGTAGAGAAAACGCGCTGAGCATTCCCGTACGAAAGAAAACCAAGATTGGTTCAAATTCTGTTCGAGTTGAAGATTTTTTTCAAAGCGATCTTGAATAATTTCACCATCACTTCTCATACAAAACGGAGAATATTTTCAGCAGTGGAACGAAACACCTGAGTCACTATAGAGAGGACGATCATTTACGAACGTTGGTTGGAAAAGTCCAAATTGAGTCTCAGGGGGCTACCAGGACACTTACGAATACGACATTGATCAGAAGTATCCAGTTTCATGTTATTATTCGTAGAAACAAACACTATAGCATTTGTTAAGCACGTTTTGCATAAAGTCGCCAGTGGAATATCGCTATCGTGCTGGACTTCTAATTTGAAAACCTGGGTTCGATTCCCCAACAGCCTGTTTCTTTTTCGCGTACACTGAAGTATTCAAACAAAGATTCATCTTAAGATTGTGGAGAACTTACGAAGTAGCACTGGTCAGAATCCCAGTAAACAGTGTCTGTGTTGTTTACCATAATGAAAATGTAGTGTTCATATTTTTCATTGATCTTTCTCTCTTCCTCTCTTTCTTGATGTGATGTTATCGTGTCTTCGCTGAGCCTTTCTCTTCCTCTTCTCTCTATCTATTTATCTTAATTTTTCTCTTGCTTTACACACACTCTCTCTGTTTGTGCGTATTCTACAGCCAATTCGGGACCACTTTCGATGACCCGGTGATAGGGACTGACCCAAACATAAGTGACCCGGTCTGGAAAATCTGTTTAACTGGGAATTTTGATGTCGTATTTTTCGTGTTCTCGGGGTAACATCTCCGGTCCTGGTCACCCCTGAAATAAACACTGTTCAAACGCAATGAAATAATTGCAATCTTTCCTTCATCTTCCGGGTTACTAGATCTACATCTAATCACCGCGTCCGGATGCGTTCGAATTTTACACCCGGTGACACAATTCAAAACTTGACCAGCATCCTCCGACAGCCAGTGATCCGTTTCAGCTCTGCCATGTTCATTCCATCTGTGCGAATTGTTATACACACTAGTTCATTAGTGTTGTAATTATTAGAACGTTATATTTGCAATAGGTGGAATATATAGTGGCATGTCCAGAACTGATAAATTTTAAGACATGAGTAGAAAATGGCCCACTTTTTTCGCTATTTCCAGAGAAGAATTCTTTTTATATTAGCTTGGCACCAAATTCGTTTCCATCCTCTAATTTATCAACATATTATTACATGTGTTTCTCCTTTTCACATTTGCAATGTGGAACATGTAAAGTTTACGATGCCTATAAGGAACATGCTAATTTTGCTTATCAACATTTGTAACTTTTCATTTTCATACAGTTTGGATTTATAATCTTGGCTCTTTGTGATAGAAATTAAGCAGAAAAATTATCATTCATTCATTTTCTTTTTATGTTCACCTTGCATTCGTAGTCTGGAATTGAAGGTATGGCCTATGGTATCTACTTGGTTTGTTACAATCAGTGATTCCGCCAGACCTCGGTCCGTGTGAGGATGTCAACCCCAGATTCTGGAAACTACCCCGAACTTTAACATTTTGCGGACACAAGTTGATCGAAATCGTGCAAAACTCTAGTCAACCCTCCCAATTTTGACTTTACACACCCCAATCTGAAAATCCTGGCAGAATCCCTGATTACAAGGTATTCCGAACAAGGATATTTAATAACCTTCACCGAATTTGCAACCGAACCCCGTGCAAAAAAAAGCATGTGTGTTACACTTTTGACATTATCCTAGATGTTTCTCAGAAATCTGGAGTTTCACTGGAAATCATGAGTATTTAATCTGACCACCAAGTTTGGTTTCCATTTTGATACTGACTTAATGAATTTTTGAAGCCCCCTTTATATATTCGAAGAGCTCTGAACAAATATGAAGTCCAAAATTCACTTCTATCTTGCTGTAATATTTGTGGGAAGTGAGCTCTATAATGTGGGAACTGAAGTTAATCTTTTACTACGTTTAAATTCCATATTTTATCTTTACTTCCTCTTCTTCTTCTTCTTCTCTCTCTCTCTCTTCCTCTCTCTCTCTCTCTCTCTCTCTCTCTCATATCTCTGCCTCTGTCTAACATACATTCATCGGTTTCAATGTTTCATTGTGTGTTTAAATTTCTCCCTGCATCAACTTATGTATATTGATTCGTTTTGTTTTATTCTTTCATTGTATCGATACTAATACATGTATATTTTGAAAAACAAAACGTGCTCATAATGTTTGCTAATTTTAGTATGGGTGTCACGAAGCAAGAAGAAAGAGGGATTCCAGACACGATTATGGGATAAGAAGGTGCCATTTGGGTTGCCTAGCTGCACGGCGTTCGCTATCGCATATTTTAAGCGAAGTGTACGAAATATGTATAAAACTTTTACATGCTCCCTGCTTAAAGTTTAATGGAAATACCGTATATGTCCCCATATTCTATGTCTGACTTGTGTGACGTATCAGTTTTGAAGGATGGCTGCCTGGCAGACTGGGTGAGACAACGGACAACAAATCACAAAGTGGCAGGTTCAAATTCAGTTGAAGAGAGTGCGAAAAGTTTCAACTGTAAATGAAGAAAAGTAAATAAGAGAAACTAATAGAATTAAAGACCGGATGTAATCAAGATCACATTTTGTTTTAAAATTACTGTAAAACAGTGTAAACACCATCACCAAGAACTTATTAATACTGTTAAATAAATGGTACTGTACATAAATTGTGGCTTTCCAGTGAAGTGCTGTTGGATTAGCCGATCTCACACAACGTTGTTAACACCACCTACAATAGGTGGAAGCATGTTTTGAACGTGCATTTAAGCCAATTCGATAATTAGCCCGCGTTTACATGTACCCATTCCATTTCGGGTATTAGTTTCTCCCATAACATAGCTCTATTTCTTGTATTGCATCTTATTTGATACTACTGCTTCATACTTGTGCGCATACATGGTACCAGTTCTTTAAGTCGGAATGAATTATATACTTTTATTATATCTTTAATACATTTATTTTTAAATAACGTCAACTTTTAAAAATGAAAGACAAACTCGATATAAATATAAGAGAAACTACTTTCATAATGGTTCTGTTATTAATATTGTAGCACTTAGGAAGTTTCACAGTAGTGACATCTGGCAGGTGTTGTCCGTAATAAGGACTGACAGTTGCACACACTGTGTTTAGCAGGGAGAAGAGAAACAGATTCCGCTTTCATATCTGTTGGGAGAAAAGCAAACATTGTGTAACCGAGAAGTGGTCGTGCAAGTATGAGGTGTTCCTCTTAACATTATTCACATCTTCGCTATTCCTTTTTTCTTTTCTATGAGGGACAACAAATAAAGATTTTTTTTAAAACGGAAGAGACTGTTGAGACTTCAAAGCAACACCACAGCATCCCATTGTTGTAGAACTATTCAACTCTCTCGACTCTTTCAAGAAAAACTGATCCCTGAGCATACTGACACATTTTTTTATTTTCTTTTTTTGGAATCAATGCAGAGTTTTACTTCACATAAGTGGTTTATCAAGTTTTTACATTTTAAGGGAGATGTAGAGCTGAAACTGAAGGGATATAAGGGTATTGTTGAAGAGGTGTGGATACATCACTGCTTCACTTTATGAAACGAGGAATACGTTATACAAATGTTACGTGAACAGTACCTAATAATCAGATGAAGAATGTGCAAGACTGTACGCCGTAAATACCTTTAATATTTCTAATAGAATATAATATTGATTTGTGCGGTTCAAATGAGCGATTATGAAACTCTAGACCGTGTTCTGTGAAATAATATACTGGTTGTGACGTAAGATTGCCATGGAGGTAGGTTAAAACAGTATAATTTTTATAGTGAGTTTAAACTGGTATTTTCTGTTTCCGAGGCTACCACGAATATTACTGCTGCGTTTGGCCAGTAAATCACGTTTCGGTATTAAAAAAAAAAAAACTTTACGAGAGAAAGAACAAAGTAGTCATAACCGTGCAATAATCAGCATTTTACAGGTTGCTAAATTAGAATCTAAAAATAAATTAAATTATTTTTACAAAGGAATGAAAGCTAGAAACACTAACATTAGTGATGAAAACAAAATATACTGTCATATGGAATAAAAGTCCCAGTATTGCACGATTATGACTACTTGTAGTATGCAGTGTTGCCTTGACAGTGTTGGAGAGTTGCAGTTGTTATGTCGTTCAGGATATAGCCTAACATTGAAACGTTCTACTTGATTTCACGGGAGCTAGGACATGGACGCTTGAGGAAAGGTGAGTCGGGACTTGGCAAGAAGAGGCAGTTACTCATTTACCGTATAAATTTTAAAGATGTACACCAAATTATTTTAGTCAAAGTTACTTAAGACGAAAAAGTGTATCGTACTAAAATACAGATCTTTGCCGGTAAAGAAGTTTGTCTTTTGTTCTAAATTTATAGCTGTTTATTGTTAGTAATTTTGTCCCAACTTTTGTTTTCTTGTTTCTTAATTTCACGTTATAGGAATTTTTTGTGTCAATACAAGTTTGTTTATTTGGAACATATCAAAATTCTTTTGTTACAATACAAGATTGTTTCTTATAAAAAATTTCAAATCGATGTTTCAGTTTGTGTTTGAACTTTTGTTTTCTGCATCCTGTTATTTCAAATCAAGTTAAGTAAATACATGTGAAATTTCAATTCGCATTTTTCACGTTAAGAAAATTATTTGGTAGGAACAGTGTTCAAAGTTCAAGCGAAATGAATCGTACTACCCATCGGATAGTGTTGATTGAAGCTGCCGGGAACGACTGAACCTACAGCCCTCCTCCCCGTAACTGTTGTTGCGTGTAGGAAGAGTAAAATTCATGCTAGAAAAAATACAAGATTAGAAAGCGGAAAGGTACAGAAGGAGTTGGTGACAAAAGCAATCAAACTGTTTCCTGTGAAAAAATAAAAATAAAAAGAAGCGTTTCATAAATTTACTTTTCCAATTTTTAAATTTCAAACCTCTTTTTTCGGCTTAATAATAATGGAAGTTCCTTTTGTTTGCAGTGACATGTTTTGTTTCTGAACAGTTGCATTGCGTTTTTGAGCAACAGCCGTATGAATAATTCCGGTATCTGTCAGTGTGTTGTTTGATTACAATGGTTGTAGTTGGGTAGTAGGTATTAATTATTTGGATTGATTGGTTTATTCTTCAGTATAAGGGTTTGTCTGTAATGTGAGAAGATGGTGTGAAGATATCCTGGAAATAGTTGGCAAAAGCGTTAGCTTTTTCTTCACCAGTTTGTGATGCTTTGTTATCTATTATTATTGTGTAAGTAGTTCTCTTATTGTTGCCGGTTAATAACATAGGACATGGTATTCGAACATCCAGCGAAGGGAGAGCCAATGTAGAGGGTTGGGATTTCAAAGCGTTGCGGGAAAACTGCACACTCAAGATTAAACTGTGAACTTGGGAAGTATTTTTTCTCTTCCTAAAAGGAAACTATGGCTTTTTTGA
Source organism: Lepisma saccharinum (assembly GCA_022664845.1). Classification (NCBI taxonomy): domain Eukaryota; kingdom Metazoa; phylum Arthropoda; class Insecta; order Zygentoma; family Lepismatidae; genus Lepisma; species Lepisma saccharinum. The sequence goes on along the minus strand of JAGDQP010013314.1, from coordinate 9,955 downwards.
ACACCGACGGATAAAATATTATTACATATTTTTTATTTTACAGTGATTGAAATAAAATTTAAATAATTTAAGGAAGTCGTTGTTGCGCAACGGGGTAACACTCCCAAAGACCATTACTGAGGTAAACTCGTTAAGGAAAGTTTATCAGCTTAGATTAGGGATGATTCGAAATGAACGCAGAGACCTTCAAGCAGATCCGACTAAAATTATCGATGCATGGAAAAATTATTTCCACAAACTTCTTAATGTACACAACGGAGAAAAAACAGAGGAATTTAAAATCTATACAGCAGAATCGTGGATGCCCGAACCAAGCGAGATCGAGGTCTAAATGTCGGTAAAGAAGTTGAAAAATTTCAGCTCATCAGAAATAGAAAATATTACAGCCGAATTAATTAAACTGGGAGGAACGTCACTAATCAAGGAACTCTATAAATTGATAAGTGCTATATGAAGAAAGAAGGAGCTTCCAGAGGAATGGAAAACCTTAGTAATAGTTCCGGTTTATAAATAAGGCGATAAATCAGACTGTAATAATTACCGCAGAATCTCGTTACTCCCAACATGTTACACAGTACTGAGTAATATTTTGCTAACTCGCCTAAGCGTATACGTAAATGAAATAATTAGAGACCATCAATATGGATTTAGAATAAATAGATCCACTTTGGACTAGATTTTCACCTGGAGGCAAGTATTAGAGAAGAAATGGGAATACAATGGAACTGTTCATCACTTATTCATTGATTTTAAGAAAGCATATGAGTCTATCAAAAAGGAAAGACTATACAATATCCTGGTACCGTTTGGAACTCCGAATAAACTGCTTCAACTAGTGAGGATGTGTCTCAGTGACCACATACGCAGAGTACGGATAGGTAATAATATGTCAGATAGTATCAAGATTCGCAAAGGATTGAAACAAGGTGATGCCTTGTCACCATTACATTTTTTACTTTGCGTTAGAATATGCTATTTAGAAAATAAAAAAGGACAAAAAGGAACTAACATTGAATGGTTTGAATTAACTGCTCGCCTACGCGGATGATGTAGATTTAATACGGGACGATATAGATGGACTACAAAGTAACACCGATGTCTAATCAGAAGCTTGCGACGAGATAGGTCTACAGGTAAGCATAGATAAAACAATGTACACTCATGCTAAAAAAAATCGGATGTCTTTATTTGACAGTTTTTTACAAATAAAATTTTTCTCCTTCGATTCTGGTGTTCGCTCAATTGTTTTACTTGTAATGAATGTAAAAACGAATATTCCCTGAAATTTTGCCACAAAAATATAAATAAATAATGAAACTATAACGAGAAAACAGAATCATGAAAAAATTGTCGAAAAAAAAATTAGATCCGAAATTGTTAAACTTAGCAACATAGGGAAATTGAGAGGAAGGAAGGGATATTTCTCTTCGCTCTATGAAACAGTGTATATGTTTAGTATTACCAGCAACTGAGATTACAGACTATGTTCTTTTAAATAAAACATTACACAAACAAAAGTCCCAATTGGGGAGCAATATTCAATTTTAGGGGAGATGAAGGTTTTGTAGAACATACTCAGTGAATGACGGTCCTTAATTTCTGTAAATATTCATGGAGAGAATACATTTACCTGCATATTTCTCTCGCTTCATTGAAACTAGCAGACAATGCATTCTCTCCATGCATTGCATGGATTACAGATACAACACATGCATTGCATAATTCAAGTTGCCGCTCCCTCCTGACTATTTTTTTTCGAATGCAAAACGGCATGATTAACTCTCTTAAATTATATTATCCTTAGTATTAACTGATTGTTGATAGAACAATTTGTATTACGTTACGAGAGAGGGAAAAATCATCAGAAAAGCGAACCTATTGTCTGCTAGTTTCAATGAAGCGAGAGAAATATGCAGGTAAATGTATTCTCTCCATGAATATTTACAGAAATTAAGGACCGTCATTCACTGAGTATGTTCTACAAAACCTTCATCTCCCCTAAAATTGAATATTGCTCCCCAATTGGGACATGGTTAGTATTTCCAATCTATTTCATATTGATTCTGTTCTGAACTATTTTCTTGCTATAGTCAAGAGAAGAGTACCATCAGTACGTAGCTTAAGCAAACCCGAGTTATTATCCGTTCTTGGTCTCCACGTTCCCTTTTCTCGTCGCAAGCTGGCAGATTTGATGTACTTATACAAGATACTTAACGGGAATCTTAGAACCTGAAAGTTGATATCTAAATTTTACTTCCGTGTTCCCTTGCGAATAACAAGAAATAATAACCTCCTTCATTGTATCACGCCTAGGCTAAGTACACTGCAGCGTTCGTCATTCCATAGACTAGTAATTATGTACAATAATCTTGATTCAAATACTGATATTTTCGGATCTGAAAACACTTTCCATCGAACAATAAAGACCAATATCTGAGTCATTCCTCTTGTGTATTTAATCGTCATGTTATTGATATCAATTGCTGAGTTATGTGTTGTTTAAAATTTAATTTCATGTTATTTAGTTTGTAGTAATCTTATTTAGTTTGTAGCAATGTTATTTAGTTTCTGTGTAAAATGGCAACTCCAGCTATATCTGAAACTTAATAATAAATAAATAAATAAATATATTGAAATGAATTTTATTGATGACGTTCAGCTTTGAACCCTGTGGGGCTTTGACTCCCCGTTTGAGTGCGGCTTTGACCCTAAATCGTCCGCTCGTGTCCCATTTTCAATTCGCTTCTTCCTAATTGCTGTATTTTTTCTCATTTTTGATGTAGAAATTGTCTTACTTCTTTCTCCCTGCTGCAATTATACTAATCACTTCCCCCTTCATATCCTGAACTATCGTAACAGTAATTTTTCTCCTGATCCTACTCATCAACTTATACCACGATTGAAATCAAGGATCACTAGAATGACTCACATAGAATAATAGTTAACCATAATATTTGTTTGGCAGCCAAAATGTGTTGTCTATCAACTTATCTTAACCAAACCAAACAAGAAGCAATACAAAATTGCACTCAGTTTCGGCCTGAACTTAGATGACCATACCATCCTTGTTTATTAGTGGAAGTCAAATTAGAGGCATGTTACTGTTAATAACAAAGATAGTGAATTTTAAGATAACCCTCACTAAGGAGGTAAGTAATCAGTAAAGCAAGAGAAAGCTGCTAACTTTTATCTTTAGCGGCTAAACCCCGTTATTACTTTTTAATTAACAGGACCCCCTTAGTATAACAATTACACTACTTTTTCAAGGTAGTAACGAGAAACTTTCTCGGGGAGTGCCACTTGAAGAATCAATTGTTCTTTTTAGCATCTTTAATGCTACGCTTTAAATATAAGCTATTCAAATAAATAAGAAAAACAGTAATTGTTAAAAATATAATCAGAATAAATGAAAAAAAAGTGTAATCTAAACTCATTAAACTGCGTCTTATTTACTAAAGTAGAACCATCCGTTATAAAATTATAAACCCCCTGCGCAGCTTGATATCTCACTTCAACCTTGATCAATAGCTTTAGTGTAACCCATCCCCCAAACGTAAAGCGGAAACCGAATACAATCATTAGTAGATAAATAAGGTAATAATCATATAGAACCCATTATAGTCATAAAAAATAAGCTACCCCGGTAGCTACCTGACCCTTTCCAATCTGAGAACTGTCTAACAGCACCCCATCTCAAGCATCCGCACCACTACCAATTAAAGCTCTTATTTTAAGGGGCAGCGGCAACACTACTACAGATGGACAAGAAAATCAACTTAGAACTCTCCCCCCTAAAAAACGGAAGCCCCCGTAAGACCTAATATTCCTCGAATTATAATCCAATTGGTGCTATCTCCTATTTCATGACAATCCCAATCAGCAAAGCCTATTCCAGTTAGATAGTATTTCAACCGAATAGAATAACATACAGTTAACCCAGTAGAAAAAAATAATTTTAAAAAATCTCATAAAATCAATTCACACTATTAAATCCTTAGAATAAAACCCGGCCAAAAAAGGAATGCCGCAAAGAGTTAAATTAGCTGTATTTAAACAAGATAAAGTTAACGGCATTTTATACACAAGCCCCATACAACGGATATCTTGAGTACCCCCACCCCATGGATGATAGCCCCAGCGCATAAAAACAATAAAGCCTTAAAAAGAACGTGTGTTAATAAATGAAAAAAAAAGAATATAGAAAACCCTATTGATAAAATTATTATTAAACCTAATTGACTTAAAGTCGATAACGCAATAATTTTCTTTAAATCATATTCGTAATTAGCTCCCAACCCAGCTATAAATATAGTGAAACCAGAAAGAAGTAACAATACTCGTCCTGCAAAGTAAACATCCCTAAAACGGATTAATAAATATACCCCCGCGGTCACCAGAGTAGAAGAATGGACCAACGCAGAAACGGGGTAGGGGCAACCAAAGCCGCCGGCAGTCAAGCCGAAATAGGAATTTGAGCTCCTTTTGTTATTCCGGCTAACACAATAAGAGTAATAATAACTATTATCTCATCCCCCTTTAAGTCTTTTAAATAAAAATATAATTTCAACTATCATAATTTATTATTCAAGCAATCGCAAGTAAAATACAAACATCCCCGATTCGATTAGACAAACCAGTTAACATACCAACATTATAAGATCGTGTACTTTGATAATAAATAACTAAACAATAAGACACTAAACCAAGCCCGTCTCACCCTAGTAGAATATTAATTATATTAGGAGAAATAACTAATAATATTATCGACAAAACAAATATAAGTACCAAAAAATAAAACGATTAATATAAAAATCTCTAGACATATACTGCTCTCTATAATAAATAACTATAGCTACTAGAAATATATAACACAAATCTTATAAAAATTAGAGATATCCTATCCAATAAAAGTCATAACAACATAACTTCTATTAACTCTAATAATTTCCTACTCAATAAACAAACTAACATAAAAAATCAGTAAGTTAACTCCTAAAACAAAAAAAGATAAAATAAAAATAAACACAAAAGAAGTAATACAAATAGGATATGTTCACACCACGACTCAGGGGTCATTATTATAGACTTCAGTACCACAAACCAAAATTTTAACTAAACTTCCTAAGTAATATTAATCAATTAAATTTAAAACCATAGAAAATTTGACCCAACAAAAAGGATTTAAAGGAAATCAATGACGAAATAAAAGAAAATATTCACGAATAGTACCCCCTCAACAAGAGTACAAACCAGAATAATATTTACCATGCTGAGTACAAGAATATAAATATAAAGTATAAGCAGCTCTAAAAAATGACATTAAACCGACCCCCATTATTCTAAAAAAAACACCCAATAACATTATTTAATAAACTAATTTCTCCTAACAAATTTAAGGTAGGAGAGGCCGCCATATTAGTAATACTAAGTAAAAATCATCAAAGCGTTATACTGGGCATAATAAAGGTCATCCCTTCATTAATAATTAAACTTCTACTTCCTAAACGTTCATAAGAAATATTAACCAATAAAATAAACCAGAAGAAGACAGTCCATGACCAATTATTAAAACTAAAGTCCCCCTAAACCCCCATACACAAATAGTTATAATACCTATCAACACTAATCCCATATGAGCGACAGAAGAATAAGCAATTAAAGATTTAACATCCACTTGACGTAAACAAATCAAACTAACAGCCCAAACTCCAACAATTCTAATTCCAAACCACAACAAATTTAACTTAATAGCAATCATTTCCAAATAAGGGTAAACACGGAGTAAACCATATCCTCCTAATTTTAGAAGAACTCCCGCAAGATTTATAGAACCGCTGACAGGAGCTTCTACATGCGCCCTAGGCAATCATAAATGAACTAAAAATATTGGCATTTTAACATCACACAGTACCATAAAGAATCTAATAAAGAAGTATGAAAATTAACGAACCACGAGTTATAGACGAGACTCCCCCGGAATCCTTCCAAGTACACAATACCTACAAGTAAAATCAAAGAAGATAACAAGGTATACAATAACAAATAAAGCCCAGCCTGCATTCGCTCGGATTGATAGCCTCATCCAAAAATTGAAAACAAAGTAGGAATCAAAGACCCTTCAAAAAACAAGTGAAACATAAAAAGATTAGAAAAAATAAAACCCAAACAAAGCAAAAAAGTAATATTAAAACTAGCCCAATTATACCAACATTATAAAAAGAAGATAGAATTCTTTCACTAGACATAATCATCAAAAGAATAATTCACACAGTCAACAGCACTAAAGAGTAAGATGGAGTATCAGACCAAAAATTATACCTTAAACATCACGGGTGTAATCTCGCACGTCTATTAACAATTAACAAGAAAAAAATAACAAACAAAACATTCTGAACAACTCATCATATTTTTTCTATAAATCCTAATGGGATTAGAACGACTATAAATAATAAATACTTTAACACTGTAACACAACCAAATATCCTAAATAATCATTACCATTACTACGGTCAATAGAAACCAAGACAGACAAGCCCAGACTACCCTCGCAAACACAAAAGGTCAAAAATAAAAATCTAAAGGAAATTTCACTATAAAATTCCCTTAATCTTAAGAAAAGCATAAAAAATATACTCAAAACAATTATTTCCATTAATAAATGCTTCCGCTGAGAAACAAAACATCATACACTTATAGTAACAAGTAAAAGAGGTCAAACAAGATAAATCAATATTGACATAAGCTTTCATAATTTTATAACAATATTGGTCTTGTAAATCATAAATGGGTCAATTTTACCCTGAAAGCATTAAGAGAAAATATTAACATTTATCTTCAGTCCCCAAAATTAATATTTTTATTAGACTACCTCTTGACTCTTGATCTTAACAATAATTTTATTATTAATTTTAATATTATTAACCTTTCTCTTCACCCAACCAACTCATCCCCTGTCAATAGGACTCACCTTAATAATCAATACAACTATTACATCATTAATAATTGTCACCCTCTCAGAATCCCCTTGATTTTCCTACGTACTTGTCCTAGTATTTCTCGGCGGCATACTAGTACTAGTTACTTATGTAACTAGATTAGCCTCAAATGAAATATTTCATCTCAACACCAAAACAATAATCCTACCCCAATCACTGTTATTATAATTATAACAACAGACGCCTATTTTGCTGAAAGTGCCCCTATTTAGCCCTCTATAGTAGGGTGACCAGCCGTCATGTTTTACTAAGGTTTTCTCAGTCACACCAGACAAAGGCTGGGATGGAACCTTCAACATAGGCCCTGACCGGCACCTTCTCGAATCCTTTCCCCTCCCCTATCCCGGCCTGAGCGTTAGATGCCTAAAGGCCTTGAATAAAATTAAAATTAAATTCATTTTTAAATTGTTGTTTTTGCTCAACTAATTCCCAAGAATTGCATGACAGGAGACAGTAAATAAGGAGAACGCAACACGGCATCATGATTTATGTTGTCTTAGTAGTTTCTGAGTTGAAAGTTGTCGACAGACAGACAGAACGGTTGTATAAAGATTTACAGTACTTTCTGTTTAAGCCTGAAACGGATCCCCTCTATTATCATTGCTTTAAATAAAGGATGCACTTCTTTGTTTGAATGGAATACCTTTAAGCCCAAACGTTTCGTTTTCTTGAAATACTATTATCTGGTTCAGTATCATACTCGAATCTTCGATAAAGACATTACACATGACATTTTTTTTTCTTCACAACTGTATATAATACTTTTGTGTTAATGGATATTTAATATTATTTTGTTGATGTTAAGCAAGAAATTCACCAACGAACATCACAAGACTTTACAAATTACCTTCATCCATAATTTATCTTCATTTTCGCAAACTATATAGTATCTTTATTAGTAGCTTGAGAAGTAAGGAATTTAAAATTGGCAACATGACTCATACCGTCTCGAATCACAGAAAAAGGCTTAAACTACAAGACTTCTCGTATTGGCGTATTATTATCCATTTCAACACGAGTGGGAAAGAGGAAAAAAAGCGCAACGCGTCTGTAGACTAATCTATACTTGAGCAAGAACAGTAGACTAGCTGCTTTGTTAACAACATAATCTGATAATCCGTGACGTAATTTCGTACTGAGGCCCACAGCAAAAGACGCGGAGCTGTTAGTTAGATCCTACTACGGCTAATTCCTGTCTAAATGGATATCACGATTGAGGATCGAATCAAAGCACATTTTTCACTTTTTTATTTTTCGTTAAAGGCTTTTTTTATTATTGTCTTGGTTCTCATGTTTGCGTTTTGAATGAACAAGTTTTATATTTTTAGGTGTATATTTCATTTTCTGTTTTCGTGATTTAGCAAATTACAAAGCGTAAATGAATCTTGTATATTACTCCGACTAGGCCTCGCATCACTTACTTAGCATTTATCACTTGGTTTCATTTGTTTCACCGCAAAGTATGATGGAGTATACAAGCATGTTATGAATAAAAAATTCGCTCCCATGTAGACTTGTCCTGTTATTCCCTGATAAATTCTGAGGCATAACCTCCCTTTTCAAAATTTTTCTACAATACGTAATTTTCTAGTAATTAAGAGGCAGTACAGCTAAAGTGACTGTCCTGTAAAACGTGTAGGCCTAATAATTGATAGACCAGAGGTGAAGATCCCAGCAGTGTGACAGTAGATAAGGCTATAGACTAATGTCCTGCAAAATCTCAGACGTGGGTCTCAGTCAGTGGCGCCATTTCAGTTTTTGCTTCCGGAGGGGGAAGGGCAGATAATTTAGGAAAGACCTTAAATGATATATCGCTTGGCGCATCCCACCTATTTCCAAGCATAGTTCTTGCTTCATACTCTGCATATATGTAATAAAAAATTTCGCCAGACCCACCTCCATGCCCTCGATAGCGCCGCCAAATTAAAAAATACGGTAAAAAATCATCAGAAAACGTGTAAAACTCCACTTACACTCTCCCAATTTTGACTTTAACCCGCACGTAATTCACCTCTTCGCTGTTAATATGATATAGCTAAAAACAAATAACATTCATATCTCATATAAAAATAAGGACATTTTAATTGCTAACTTTTTGTAAAGTGCTATTCAGAGTAGATAAAAAGTTCTAATGTCTCAGAGGGTAACGTCTTGGCTTCATTTTAGTAATCATTAACAAGATCGTCAATAGAAATTTTCTTAACCACTTTCCGCTCCACAGTCAAATCATCAACGAGGTGAGGCGAGTCGATCATCGTAAATTGATGACCGGTTAGAGGCAGAAATCTTACATCCGCTGATACTGCGGCACGCTTATAAAAGGAAGACAATCAACAAATAAATTATCATCGAAATAAGAAAAAATAACTTAGTCTCTTTGTGGGCAACAAAAGCTCCACAAGAACTCAACCAACTAACTCACGACATTTTCTGCATGTTGTCACAGGCAAAGTAACCATTATGGTGGCAAACCTCTTATAATGATATGATCCCACAGCTTGAATACAAATTGGATCTACACATCGAAATATTCCACCAAAACTATTTCTACATTGAACCCACGAAACTGAGGAAACCAAAGCAAAGACAATAGCACTGGACTTCCTCTGAACAAAACAAAATCTTCAACTATCACGGTGAGGGAAGATAAAATTTATGAACAAATTTTAAAGAGCAAAGTCTCTCTCTCAAGGTCACCACACCTTTTCAAGAAAACCAGAACTTGTCAGACAAACGAAATTCAACTTCGAAAACACGTAATACTCCACAATGACTCACCTTCAAAAGTGAAATGTTCTCAAACCTAAACAAAAACTAAAACTTATAATTACCTTACAAATTAATATAAAGAAAACGTTCTAATCAGACCAACTTGGTAGTTCTGACTCCTGCAACATATATATAGGCCCTGGGCACCTTGAGATATGAAACAAAGACTGCCCACCATATATATATATATA